>CAUYTI010108692.1:0-24530 GCA_963575145.1 Galago senegalensis | reverse complement strand
TTTTTTTTTTTTTTGGAGACAGAGCCTCAAGCTATCCTCCTGGGCAGAGTGCCATGGCATCATGCTCACAGCAACCTCCAACTCCTGGGCTCAAGCGAGTCTCCTGCCTCAGCCTCCCAAGTAGCTGGGACTACAGGCGCCCGCCACAGCACCTGGCCATTTTTTGGTTGCAGCGTCATTGTTGTTTGGCGGGCCCGGGCTGGGGATTCGAACCCGCCACCTTAGGTGCATGTGGCTGGTGCCTTAGCTGCTTGAGCCACAGGCGCCGAGCCGCTTAAGCGATTCTCTTGCCTCAGCCTCCCAAGTAGCTGGGACTACAGGCACCTGCCACAATGCCTGGCTTTTTTTGGTTGTAGTTTTCATTATTGTTTACAAGGCCCTGGGCTAGATTCGAACTTACCAGCTCTGGTATATGTGGTTGGCGCCTTAGCTGCTTGAGCTACAGGCACCAAGCCCCCCCCCCTTTTTTTTTTGAGACGGAGTTACACTATGTCACCCTTAGTAGAGTGCTGTGGCATCACAGCTCATAGCAACATCAAACTCTTAGGCTTAAGCAATTCTCTTGCCTCAGTTTCCCAAGTAGCTGGACTACAGGCACCTGGCACAACACCTGGCTATTTTTTTCTTGTGCTTGTCATTGTTCAGCTGGCCTGGTCCAGGTTCAAACCTGGTAGCCTTGGTACATGTGGCTGGCACTGTAACCACTGTGCCGAGCAGTTATAGCACTTTTTTTAACTACTGTTTCTCAAGTTTCACTCAGATCTCAGGGATAGGGCTAGGCCTATTCTTTTATGACTTAGTCTTACCCCACATAACACCTTCTAAGGGTAGCTCTTCCTATAACATTATTCTTACTATAATTTGGGCTACTGTTTTAAAGCTAATTTCCTTGAAGCTTGCCTTACTCTTAAGTGGGCTCCAGAGTACTTTCCTTCCTTTCTCCCTCTGCTCTCCCTCTTCTCTCTCCTCCCTTCTAGGCAGAGGCAAATGGCAAATAGCTCCAGCCTGCAAACTGTGCTGTGTAACGAGTTCTAACCAGCAGGGACTGGAGAGGTGGCAGCCTGAGTCCCTGCTTCAACTTCCTGTTCCTCTGGATTGTACAGGGAAACAGATGGCATTCTGAAACCTCTTCCCAAGAAAAGCATTGACACAGGGATGGGCCTGGAGCGACTGGTATCTGTGCTGCAGAATAAGATGTCCAACTACGACACTGACCTTTTTGTCCCTTACTTTGAAGCCATTCAGAAGGTACTGATCCTGTTGCAACCATTTCAAACTTCTGTAGAGGTTTCTAGGGTAGACTCTTAGTATCCCTGTCAGAGACAAAATGACAATATGCTTTGCCAGCCAAGTAAGGATGCCAGTTATCATCAGCCTCCTTCATTGTTAATGATGACAATGTGAAGCTTAAGGCACAAGGCAGTGTAATTTGTTGAGTAGGGGCCTGACTGGAGTGTCCTTACTCTCCCATGATCACTGTTCTTGCAGTAGAGGATCTGGTGAGGGGAAGTCTTTTCTCCTAATACTCCTCAGTATGCTGGGAACCTTCTCAGGCAAGGCAGCATCAGAAGGGCTGCTTCCTAAGGGGCTGCCTGCTGGTTTTTATCTGTAGGGCACAGGTGCCCGGCCCTACACTGGGAAAGTTGGTGCTGAGGATGCCGATGGGATTGACATGGCTTACCGGGTGCTGGCCGACCATGCTCGGACCATCACTGTGGCATTGGCTGATGGTGGCCGGCCTGACAACACAGGGCGGGGGTAAGTATGTTAATAAACAGGGCAGTGTTTGGACTGACACCATGAGTTTTAAGTGAACTTGAAGCCATAGTTTATTTTTTCCTGTATCTTCCGGGTAGTTAGAAGGAATCTTTCCCCCTCCACCTGCCTTTTTTTTAAAGGGATGAAGGAAATTTCAGCTAATGTTAGAGTTACCATTATATTAAACCTTTGTTGCTCAGTACAAGATGATAAAGATTATTATTTAAAGCTGATAGGATATTGGCAGGGGCAGAGGAGGGTTAAGTATTGACCAACCCCAGGTTTAAGATAAAAGAAAGTGGCTCGGCGCCTGTGGCTCAAGCAGCTAAGGCGCCAGCCACATACACCTAAGGTGGTGGGTTCGAATCCCCAGCCCAGACCCGCCAAACAACAATGATGGCTGCAACCAAAAAATGGCCAGGCATTGTGGCGGGCGCCTGTAGTCCCAGCTACTTGGGAGGCTGAGGCAGGAGACTTGCTTGAGCCCAGGAGTTGGAGGTTGCTGTGAGCTGTGATGCCACAGCACTCTACCCAGGGGGATAGCTTGAGGCTCTGTCTCAAAAAAAAAGAAAGATTAGGTGGAAGACATACTAAATTCAGGGGATACCAAAATAAATGATATTCCTGTCCTTATGGGATTTTCAACTTAGGAAATGAAGCAAGGGAAAAAGTGAAAAGCTCTCTGGACTATATAAACTTTTCAAAGCCATGGAATTTCTGGAATCAAGTACAACCCACTAGTACTTTACAAAAATATATAATAATTAATAAATCATTTGACCTCTGTGGTGGTTGTCCACTTTGCAGTTTGCTTTTACAGCTGTTTAGACAGACTTATTACTCTTTTTGCAAAGCAAGAAAAAAATGTAAGTGCCAAATATGCACAGGTGTTCATCTAGGAACACTAAGGTATTCAAAGATGAATAAAATTCAGTCTCCTTTTGTGATTATAACACTCGTTAAAGTAATGAAACAAAATACACATAACCATACATCAATAGACTCTTACCCAGAATTAAGTTGCAAAGTTAGTGATTAAGGTAAAATTGTGTATCATAAAAGCCATCTTTTGAAATTTCATAACTTTCCCATGAGTTTCTGTGTACATGGCTTGTGCATGTTGATTATACTAACTTTTAGCAAGTTCCATTGTCTGTTGTTTTTTTCTTGGGCAGAATACTGTTCTTTTGCATGGCAGATGAGGTTGTTGCCTTATTTATAAAGTCTTAATATCACAAACAACAAAACGCAAACACAAATTTAAAAACCAAAACCCTTGCTATTACTGTTATTCCCAATATTTGTTCATCATTTAAATGCTGGGTGATGTTTCTCCACTATATCAAAATATTAAGAGAAGTAAAAATGAATGGCTATAAGGTTTTTTTTTTTTTTTTTTTTTTTTTTTTTGCAGTTTTTGGCCAGGGCTAGGTTTGAACCCACTACCTCTGGCATATCGGGCCAGAGCCCTACTCACTGAGCCACAGGTGCTGCACTGGCTATAAGATTTTGAAGAGAAAAAGCTGCTACTTCAATAAAGGGTTCAGAAAGAAACTTCATAAATGAAATAGAATTTGAGATTTAAAAAACGGATTTGATTATGACAAACTAAGACACTTCCAATATAAGAATATGCAGTCTTGGCAAGTGCACAACTTGCAATAATTGTACTATATGTTGAAATGAGTTGTAAGCAATCCATCCTGCTCGAAGTTCAGAATCCAAGTTGAACATTAGGAGATGATGATGCCTAGGAGGCAAGTTGAGTCTGCCTCAGGGACAGAATGTTGCCTTAACTGGAAAGTCCATTGAAGGGTCTTGGTAGGGGAATATTTTAGTTGTTGCTAAGGTGTAGGTTCTAGTCCTCTAAGTTCTGTAAGGGAATAGAGGAGAGAAGGACTGGAAATAGTAGATTAGGCCTGGAAATAGTGCTAGGTTAGGATGGAGATAAGGAAATCTGAAACTGGGACAGTGGTACTGGAAACAGGAAAGCTGAGAAAAGATCCAAGCAATATCACCGTGTATGGAGGTTACTTTATACAGGTATGATTGACACTGACGATGGGGAAAAAATTGTGTCTGAATCACTTTGGATCAACTAAAGTTTCTATAATAATGGTACACAAGTATTTGGATGAATATAATTTATGTATAGTAATATATGTACACATAATAACTAATAAATCTTTTTGATATTTATAAAATAAACCTTCTTAAAATTTCTCTCTTTATGTAAGATTTCCTTAAAACAGGAATTAAGTAATTTACCAGATGTTTACTTCTTCATGTCACATAGTGCACTTAATTCCCATATTCTGAGTATCACGTTTGAGCCTAGTCCTGCCTTTCTTGTATCTATGGAGTATATCTTGGGTTAACATTGAATTTTCTACACTTTTGGTCTCTCTCTCTTCCTTTTTAATTTCAAAATATTAAAAGGGGTACAAATGTTTTTGGTTACATGGATCACTTTTGTAATACTTGAGTCAGGGTTGTAAGTGTGCTTCTCACACAGATACTGTTCATTGTACAAATTAGGAAGTTTTTGCCATTTCCCTCCCCTTTCCCCACTACTTGATTTCCATTGAGTTTTATAGGCACCACAGTCTTTTAATGAAAGGAAGCTGAAATTCTGCAAAAGGACTTAGAATCCTCCCCCCCTTTTTTTGAGAGAGTCTCATTCAGCCACCCTGGGGTTGACTGTCCTGACATCCTAGCTTACAGCAACCTCAAACTCTTGCACTCAAGTGATTCTCTTGCCTGAGCCTTCCAAGCAGCTGGGACTATAGGCCCCCTCCAAAACGCCCTGCTATTTTTTTTAGAGACGGGTCTATCTCTTGTTCAGGCTGGTATTGAACCTGTGAACTCAAGCAATCTGCCTGCCTTGGCCTCCCAGAGTGCTGGGATTTCAGATGTGAGACTCTGTGCCAGCCTTTTAGAATCCTTCCTAAGTGATGAAATATTTTAGCAAGGCTTTTAAATCTAGAATGTAATTAAGTTCATTACAATTACTTTATATCAATAGTGCACTTGTGGTTATGTGTAGTGTGCTTTAGGAATGTCGGGCCATTATGATTACTAATTATGTATATTGCCTGGTAGAAAAAGGTCATTATGAATGTATATCTGCATCCATCCATCCATCTGTACAAATTTGTTTTACCTTTTGACTTTTGATTAGATCAATTGTGTTTGGGCTTTCAGAACAAACAGCTTTTTATATGAACTTAAGTGGAGCAGTCTTTTCCCATGTTCATGAGTTCTGACACTTTTATCAAGTAATTTCTTGCAAAACTTCAAAACAATATCTTTTTTGAGTCTCACTCTACCTCTAAACATTTTTTCATTCTTAATAATAAACTTTGTAATATCTTTAAGATATAGTCATTGACTGAAACAAAACCTATTTTTGCATTATTTTCTCTTAGGCAAAATTGAGTGAAAGACAAATATTCTACAGAAGGGTTGGAGTAACTACAGTAATGTCTAAATTTAGGAAATATAAACAAGTATTGCTGCAGCTCACTATATAAATTTATATTTTTCTGTGACTTGGGAAGTCAGGAAAATATGTAGTCATTTTTATGTATGAAAATTATGCATGTTATTCTGCATATGCCTGCTAACCATTACCCCTTTAGAAGTATCACAATATCAAAGTTCACATAAAAATAATAAATGTAGCCCCATAAATGTTATAATGGTACATTAGTATGTGTGTATTTTTTTTCAGATGACTATATCAATAAATACAGATTCTCTGTAGTTGGATTCAGCTAATGTTGAATTATAATTTATCATTTATCGTTCCAATTAGTGGTATCTCCTAAATGGTACAGATAAATTTTGATTAACTTTCAATGGCGAGTTAATCTTCAAGTACCTATAGTGCACACCATGGAATACTAGATGTTCTTTTCACATGAACTAAGGTTTCTAATATGTGGAGGGCATTTAAATAACATTTGCATGGATTTGAAACTATTGCAGTGCTTGTGATGGCAACAGGAACCTGTGACTTCTGTTTACCCATATGGCCCTTAAATAGCAGATGCTTAGAGAATTTGACAAAAGACAAGTCATATTGTCTGCAGAACTTTTCTTTTTTTTTTTGAGACAGAGCCTCAAGCTGTCCCCCTGGGTAGAGTGCCATGGCATTACAGCTCACAGCAACCTCCAACTCCTGGGCTCTAGGGAGTCTGCTGCCTCCGCCTCCCAAGTAGCTGGGACCACAGGTGCCCACCACAACGCCGGGCTATTTTTTGGTTGCAGACGTCATTGTTGTTTGGCTGGTCCGGGCTGGGGATTCGAACCCGCCACCTTAGGTGTACGTGGCTGGTGCCTTAGCCGGTTGAGCTATAGGCGCCGAGCCCAGAACTTTTCTAATTTTGTTCTCTTTTGTGAAAACATTATACAAAAAGATAATAGTTTATGGGTAGAAAAAAATTCTGCATTTCAAAAGTCTATTCTATTTTTCTGCTGCATGCAATATCTTTTTTCTGCCAAAGGCTGTTAACACATAAAGTAAAAAGCTGATAAGGTGTTGTCTGATTGTTTACAAATGCCCATTATATGAGGCCGATTTGGTTATTTTCACATCTCATTATAGAATTACATGTAAAACAAGTCTAGAAACCAGCATCTTGAGAGTATGTCACGCTCTAATCCAATTAAATTGACTCTTAAACTTTGATTATGGCTCTCAGTAGGAAATAAATGTATTTTACATCATGACCCAGTAAATATACTTCTGTGTTTTCAGTAGATACTGGTTAACTGGAAGAAAAGCTTTACAAACCAATATTAAACTTTGCTAATGCACTTTGGGTTTTTTGGTCTTTCTACTTATTTTATTTGCAAAAATTCAATACAATTTGTAGACTCAAGGGATTCTACTGCCTCAACCTGCCACATAGCTGGAACTATAGTTATATGTTACCGTGTGTGGCTAATTTTTAAAATATATATATTGTAGAAATGTGGTCTCTATTGTTTATGCTGATCCTGAACTCCTGGACACAAATGATACTATTGCCTCAGGTCAATTTTATTAAAAAAAAAAAGAATATTTTAATCTTCTACTCTGTTAAACTTTAATCAAATTAATAGGTAAATATATTCTCTTTGGTTTGTACATATTAAATATTTTGTTTGTAATTAAATATTTTGTTTATATGACTATATGTTCCATTAATTAGGATTTTTTTTAAGTTTCAGATTAATGTAGGGGTGCAAATGATTAGATTCCATAGTTTTCATTCATAAGATTAGAGTCAAATTAAAAGGTGTGTCCTACATGCAGGTAGTTTGCCATATACCCACTCAACCCCTTCCCCTACCCACCTTTACCCTGCTTGAATTTCATTGAGTACATGTGGTCTTTGCTTTTCTATCCTTGAGATATTTCACTTAGGAGTATGGTCTCCAATTCCATGCAGGTTGTTGCAAAAGATATATTATCTCCATGGTTTTATGGTTGAATAATATTCCATGGTATACATATAGCACAGTTTATACATATAGCACAGATTCATTCATGGGTTGATAGGTACTTGGGTTGTTTCCACATCTTTGTGATTATGAATTATGCCTCTATAAACATTCAAGTGCAAGTGTCTTTATGATATAATTCTTCTTTTTTCCCCTCTTTGTCATTTTGTTCAAGGAATATATTGATATCTGCCTTTACGTCCTCCTTGACCCAGCTACTACTCAGCAATAAGTCATTTACTTCCTATAACTTTGTATGGCAATGAGTATTTCTGTTGGAAAGGATCTCTATCGTTATTCCATTGTGGTCTGTAAGGATTCATGCTAATATTTTTATTTTTTTAAATTTGTTGAAACTTGATATATGACCTAGGATATGATTATTTTGGAGAATGATCCATGAGGTAATAAGAAGACCACAATAGGGGCCAGAACTTCTGCCTCAAAAATCCTTCCTTCTTAAACCTAAAATTCAAAGACAGATCATTGTATTTGCCAAAACCTTTGTACCTACTACCACCTCCAAAACTGCTCCCATGATCACCAAATCATTGTAGTCACCAATCCCCACGGTCACCATAATCTTTCACCACTATGGCCACCAGCAAGGCCACCATGACTACTGAGGTTTCTTCACAACCAAGTTTGTCATTTCCACCAAACCACCTCCAGCACCACCAACATTTCCAGAACCAAATCACACTCTTTACCGGATGAAGGACTAGCCAGCTCTGCCTTCAACAGTGCTTTCCTTCCCACACAGTTGTAGCCATCCATGTTGTGGTATTTCTGAATGACCACCTTATCCACCATCCTCATCAAAGGTTAGGATAATGGTCTCCAGTGCCATCCAAATTTCTGCAAACACATAAATTTATTTCTTTTTACAGTTAAGTGATACTACACAGTGCACATATAACACATTTTGTTAATTCACTCATGAACTGATGGGCACTTAGGTTGATTCCTCATATTAGCTATTATGAATTGTGCTTTAATAAACATTTGCATGCATGTGCCTTTCTAGTAAAATGACTTCTTTTCCTTTCAGTAGATACATAGTAGTGGAATTGCTGGATGAAATGGTAGGTCTACTTTTATTTCTTTGAGGAATCTTCATACTCCTTACATAGTGCTTGTATTAATTGCAGCTCAACCAACATTATACAACCATTCCTTTCTCTCTGCATCCACATCACCATCTATTTTTTTTTTCTTCTTTGGCTTTTTAGTAATAGCCATTCTGATAGGAGTATGGTGATGAACTCATTGTTTTTGTATTTTATTTTATTTATTTTTGATGGGGTAGATGGGCATCTGACATCACCACCAACCCCATTCTCTCCATATGCCTTGGCTCATGATAACCTCAAACTCTTGGACTTGAGCAATCCTCAAGTAGCTGGGATTATAGGCATATGCCACTACTGCCTGGACAGGCTTTTTGTTTTTGTTTCCTATTTTTTAGTAGAGATCAGCTCTCATTCTTGCACAGGCTGGTGTTGAACTCTTGACCTCAGCCTCCCAGAGTCTTACAGTAATGAGCCAGCACACCTGGCTTGTCATTATGGTTTTAGTTTCCATTTCCCTGGTGAGTAGTGACATTAAATATTTTTTTCAAGTACTTATTGGCCATTAATCTATCTTCTTTTAAAAAGCTGTTCATGTCTTTTGCCCACATTTTTATTGCCATTGCTTGTTTTTCTTCATGCTGATTTGTTTGAGTTCTTTGCAGAGTCTGGATATTAGCCCTTTATCAGATATGTAGTTTATAAATATTTTCCCTCATTCTGACGGTTGTATATTTACTCTGTTGATTATTTTCTTTGCTGTGCAGAATCTTAGAAATACAGTATCTTTAACCAAGGCAGTGAAAGCTCTCTACAAGGAGACCTGTGAAGTGCTGATTAAAAAAAAAAAATCACAGATGACACAAGCAAACAGAAAAACACATCATGCTCATGGATTGGTAGAATCAAGATTGTGAGACTACCCATACTGTCCAAAGCAATACACAGATTCAACACAATCCTCATCAAAATTTCTCAGATCTAGAAAAAATAATTATACATTTCACTGGGAACAAAATAAGAGCCCAAATAACCACAGCAATCTTAAGCAAAAAGAATAAGTCTGGAGGCATCACATTACCAAACTTCAAATTATTCTACAAAGGTACAGTAACCAAACTTCATGATATTGGTACAAAAGTTGAGACATAGACCAATGGAACAGAAAAGAGAACCCAGATATAAAACCATTCACATACAGCCAGCTGATCTCTGACAAAGCCAACAAAAACATACACTGGAGGGAAAGCCCTGTTCAGTAAATGGTGCTGGAGAAACTGGATAGCCACCTACAGAGGAATGAAACAGGACCACTCTCTCTCACCACTTACAAATATTAATTCAAGATGGATACAAAATTAAATGTAAGAAATGAAGCTATAAAAATTCTGAAAGAAAATGCAGGAAGAACTCTTCTAGACATTGGCCTATGCAAAGAATTTGTGACTAAGATCCCAAAGACAGTGACAGCCAACAGTAAAAAATAAATAAATGGGACTTGATTAAATTAAAAACTTTTATTACATGCTTTTAAAAGAAAATAATCTTACCTATCTGACAAGTTGCTTGACTTAAAAACTTTTTAAACAGTACAATGCACCCCAAAGCACCAATGATTCTTTCTATTTATAAAAACAATTTCTAATTATATGAGCAAAGCCTAGTATAGAATCTCAAAAGTGGGTCTCCATGGGAGGAATTTACAAGGTGGCATAAAAGTATAGTATCTCTTACTTCGTATTTAATGAGTTTTATCTCTAAATTCACACCAAGGAAATCGTAAAGCATAAGATGTATGTATAATTTCATGTATCCAATATCTGGCAATAGTTCTGCTATTGTTTAAATTTGTGTCCTCCCAAATTATATATTAAAACCAAATCACCAAGGTGATGGCATTAGGATGTGGGGGCCTTTGGGAGGTGATTAGGTGATGAGAGTGTAGCCTTCATGAATGGGATTAGTGTCCTTAAATAGAGACCTCAGAGTGCTTACTAACCTCCCTTCCACCATGTGAGGACACATTGAGAAGCCATCATCTATGAACTGAAAGACAGGCCTTCACCTGACACCATATCTGCTGGCACTTTGACCTTGTACTTCCCAGCCTTCAGGACTGTGAGAAATAAATTTCCATTGTTTATAAGCTACTTGGTTTATAGTATGTTGTTACAGTAGTGCAGAGAATAGGACAAACTCCTTCCCCCCAGTCAAGTGCAGGAAGGCCATACACATTCAGTCTGTGACAATGGACAACAGAGAAAGCGAACCACAGTGTTGGTGGGGAGGGGCAGGCTGTGGGGCTGAGGGGAGGAGTGGAGCATTAGGGAAGTCTGTGACTGTATGATTGTAGAGGGATGGAATTCTGGGTCATGCCATTTGAAAATGAGACTTTTTCATAAGTCTAGACTGCACATATTCTAAAAAATTGGATCACTAAAAGATTTTGGACTATGTATTTATTTTACAACATCTTTTTCCCATCAATACTTGGACTAGTATAGAGTTTACAAAATAGCTGGGATTGTATCCCAAATACTTCTGTAGAAAAATTACCAAAAGGACAACCTAAATATATATACTCAGTTTTTTTGTGCATTTAATTATTCATGTAAAACCATGGTCTGTATTTAAAAGTAAATCCTATGGACATTTATGTTGCATGAATTAATAACTAAATGTAGTTATATCTGCCCAATTTGCATCATATCAACCTTTCCCCCCACACACACAAACACATTCGGCAACACACACACACACACACACACACACACACACGTCACTTTTCAATTGCCTTCAGTGACCTTAAAGTTTTCTCCCTGAGCAAACTTCAATCAAAATATCATGTTTCTAACTGCGGTGGTGTTGCACGTCTGTAATTCCAACTACTTGTGAGGCTAAAGTGAGGGGATTGCTTGAGTTGAGGAGTTTGAGCCCAAAGTAGGCAACATACCAAGAGCCTGTCTATTAAGTAAATAAATAAGATAATATAAAGTATCCTGTTCCTAAACATCCTCTGCTACAGCACAACTATATCACTTGGAAGTGATAATACAAACACATATTTGCCCTTTTGACATATTATTAACTTTTTACTTTTTCTTTGTCCTGGCCAGCACTTGGTCCATATCAGATGCTTAAAGGAAGGAGAAGTAAAACCAAGTGTTTGACAGAAGGTAATATATTACAGCACTTGGGTCTTTCCTAACGAGAGAAGGAATGCTCTTTTAGAGATTGGGGAATACAAGAAGCTACATGAAGGCTTGGAGTAATTAGGAAGCATGAAAGAAGACAGCCAAATTGGGCACAGAGCATCAGGAGAGACAAAGACATCCTTCCTGGAGCTGCCTCAGGTTAATTCTTGAATCACTTTGGCTTCAGAGCACCCTTGCCAAATTACAACATACTTACAATGAGGAGGGTGGAGGTGGAAGGAGATAGTCAAGCCATAGGCTACTGTGGCTGGGACTTCAAAAATAGCCAAGAAGCCAGGGAAAAGACAAACACCATCAAGACTTTTTTAAAGGACATGTTTGTGTATGTCAGGCTGTGAAGGGAGGGAGGAGGGCTGGCAGTGGAAGGATGAAAAGGACTTTTGTAATATTTAGTTGGTGTCCTTGGCTGATCAGTTGGGGCAGTGAGGCCCTGAGCAGTCGCTGTCATGTGGCAATGATTTTACATCAGCAGCCAACATATCTGGTAGCAGCAGGAGGTGAAAATAAAATATCTGCTCTGATTGAAACTGTTAAGGGATTCATGGAGCAGGAGCCCAAGTGCCCCAATTGGAGGGAGACAGGGATCATCAGCTGAAATTCCTGCTCTTTGGGAGACAAAATCCTCTGATGAGTGCAAGTAGCTGGGGCCTTGCTTCACTCTTTTATAGCTCATCTTAGAAATGATACCCTTTCTTGCCTATATAAAAAAAAAAAAAACTGAGGCTTAATTCAGAATGACATCCCCATTTAGGCCATAAATGTTTGAAGCTTAAACTTAAAATCAAACTCGTCTTCCATCTCTCGGCAACACGAACAACCCCTAGGGCACTCCAAGTATTTTTATATGTATAAATTGCTTTCGCTGTACAAAAGTTTTTAAAATTCAGCTTTTGTGTCACAAAGGAACAGGCGAAGGTATTAAAGGAGTGGTAATCTTAGCAAGAGTTTTAAATTCAGCTTCTGTCAGGCAAACACAATTTAGTTCATGCGTTTCATGTATCTAAGTCTCTAAATAAAAAAAAAAAGAAAAGAAAAGAAAGGGAAAGAAAAGGAAAGAAAACTCATTATGTCAGTAGAAAGCAGTTTATAATGAGGCCATCACCAGTAATTGTTTGTTTTAGGCTATGAAGTGGCAGGGCGCATTCCTTCCTGGGTGGAATAAACCCGAAATAATCATGTTTCATCTACATTTGCAAACAGGATAAGTCGCTATGAATAAGCCGTTCAATTTCAAAGAGACATTTTCCCAGTTTTCCATAAAGTCAGAATAACTTGAAAGATGGCAATACCTTTTAAGTTCAACAACTTGTACAGTTTAGTGACTTTTTAAATCAAATTTCAAAGAATACTATTTCTTTAATAATATCATTTAACTTTGAACAACTTTATTGCCTTTCTCCAGATGTGCTCCCTAAGTTTTCCAGACGCGACCTAATTTGTCTGCATTACATACCTGAAGTAGATGGGGTAGTCTGCGTAGTCAACAAGCAGCACCTACTCGCTCAGGATTCAGCCAGATGGCAGCCTCATTGTTCTTGACAGAGCTGAGAAGCAGGATTTACACAGTGACACTCTAGGCACAATCAAAATTGCAACCATAAAGTCCGTGCAACTAAGAGAATGCATTTTTCTCTGGCGAGTGTTCCCTTAGAACCTACAAAGTCTTATTTTCCTGACAATTTTAACAAGCATAGTGATTTGGTTGCCAAACCCACTGCCTATTTGGAAGTAGCGAATTAAAAAGGGAGGGAGCTGTGAAGACCAACACAGTGACTGCAGATAAATGGGACAGAAAGGGGGTTGATGGAAAGTCTACACAAAGCCCACTCAGAAACGCACAGTGCAGGAGAACTGAGGTATTTAATAAAGGTAAACAGACCTATGTGCCTTTATTATTCCTAAGGGTATCACGATACAATTATTGTTATCCCATAAGTCATTATGGAAATGTTACACTAAGTTCAGTAGTTTGACTGAGTTTAAGAAAACAAGCAAGCACAAAATTCACTTTAAAAAGATTTTCATCCAGAATAATCACCCATTTTTTAAAAAGTGGGGGGTGAAGGATAAGAGGCTATACTTTTATTCATCACATTATTTTTATCCATTTGACTAACTCATAATCCAGTATTGCAAGAAAACCTCACAGAATTAAATATCTATTGTAAAAATACATTTTTGGGTGTTGAGGCTGGTCAAACTCACTAATATATGACAAACTTCAAACTCTTCGTTTAAAATAAAATCAGTGGATGTTTTGAAATGGCAACTTGTGTCCTGTGGCTAAATTGATTGCAACATTCTTCAGTCATGACTAAGGTTTCAGGTTTGATTTTCTACGTGGGCCTGTGATTTTGTCTTTTGTCTTGGCCTTCATTTATGCTTAAAAATGGCACACACAAAATAAAATCCATTTGCACTTCCCGAAAACTAATCACACAATTAAAATTGCTAGAGTAATATCTTATTAAGTACATATTCTAAAGAAGTATATTAAATAATGAAACCCATTAATTCACTGGGTTCTTATTCACATCTATAATATATAGAGAGAGCAAAGGTAGCCCACACTGTTACCTCCTGTGGCAAGCACAGTGCTAGTGTCATGTTGTCTCCAACAAACCCAGAAAGCCAATTTTTAGAAGAAACTGAAGCCTACAAGGGACAAAGGGAGCCAGTATCAAATGCATATTCTCATTCTCTTTAACTCCTATGGGGAAGGGGTTAAAGCAGTCCCTGTACATGTTTGTGCAGAGTTAACATCATGACACAACTTAGTTTCAGGGGGGCTCATTATGGTACTGAGCTCCCTGCCTATTTAATTTGGTGACCAAATCATCTCAATAAACCAAGCAAAATGAGAGTCACAGCTTTAGCTTTATGCTTAACTAGCTCTGTGATCTTGGGCCAGTATTCTAGTTATTTTTCTAGACTGTGGTACCCCCTTTTTTTAAAAAATGAATTACCTCTGCCTAGACACCAATACACTCTTTTTATCAACAGAGAACATAGTTGTATAGATAGTAATTAAGTTGCTTATTGCCGTTAATAATTATCAGGTTGTTTTAGGAGGCAAAGAAAGACTGAATAAAAAACTTTCTTTTACATATTATACTCACCCTTAAATTGCCTTATGTGTCTCTTTTGGTATTGGGGGTGGAGGAAGGTGATTAAAAAAAGCTACCATTTCTATGGAAGGTTCCATTTCTAATGAAAGCACACTTGGACAATCTTGTTTCTTGGAATATTGTGAACATATTTCAGTGTTTGTATAAGAATGTACATCTCAAGAGAAATTTTATTTTTGAAGCTCCACAAAGAAAGAAAGGAATACTATGGGGAAAAAAGAGAGATTTAGCAGACACTTATGTAGTAAAATTCTAAGATATGCCCAACTTAACAGAGTTGAATACGCCAATGTTGATTAAGGTGTTAGCATTCAGATTTTCCACATCTTGTAAATAACCAAGTATAGAAAAGGAGAAGAACCCCTGGTGTATAAATAATGAATGAAATTTTCATATGAAATGCTATTGATTAGCTAGTTTAGAATAGTGATAATACAGTGCATTACTGATATTGTTTGGACTTTTTCACTGTTTGTTATTGTTTTGTTTTGCTATATATTTCAATTACCTGAGAACTAAGTGTCTCACCTCTGTTTTATTAATTGTTGAAGCCATTATGGACCATTAAAATCAATGGTAATAATGTCTTTAAATTCCAATAATTTCCCCTAGATTTTGAGAAATGAATTACCCTGAAAGGAGGAGAAGATTGTATAGACATATTTATGTGTATTGTGGGATGCTGTGTCAAAAAAAGGTGAATCTGAATATTATTCATAGGTCAATGTAATTGCAGAAGAAAGCATATTAAGAGAGAAACTGATGTATACCAGACACTCTCTACTTGTATTATATTTTGTTCTAGTTGCCGTTTAATGTTTTCATTATAATAATCTTGAGATAGGTATTATTCCCCTTAAAAAAAGAGAAGCCATATTTATAGAATGTAGCACACCTACAATATAAGGCCGTGTCTGTTCCCAAAGTGGGTGCTTTTTCAACTATACAATGCTGTCTCCCCGCATTAATTGTTAATTATTCTACACGGTTGACCATTGACTAGAATAATTTAATTATTCAGCATGTCTAAGACCACCAGATACACAGAAATTAGATGAGACATACGTTTATATACACATACATACATACACAGAGAGGATGTCAAGTAATGCACACACATATTGAAAGAAAAAAAACTTTTGAAAACTGTAATGCTCAATATAGACCAAATAACAAGAGATGAATACAAGTCACATCGAGCACCTCTTGTAATTGCAGATGTCAACTATGACTTAAGTATTACAATTTTAATACAGTTTTTTTTTGGGGGGGGAGTTTCTTAAAATGTGTATACCTTTTCGGTACCTTCGTATGTCTATGCATACTTTTTGCTGATAAGACAAAACTAATGAGTATTTTCTTGGGTTTACAGTCCAAGTTTCTGCATATTTGTCTGCTATCATACATTTTCCTTACTTTTTTTTTTAATGCACAAACATTTGTAAGTTTGTGTTGCAGAATAAGTTTGTTTACATGCTATTTTTGCAAATGAATGAGTTTGCAAAAATACAGTTTTACACATAGGTCTCTTCCTTCTCCCCTTCTCTCTTTAATGCATGCTTGGAATTTGTCAATGGCATTTGAGCATGTGTGTTTGTGAAGTACAAAGATAAATATCACCATATATCTAAAATTTTCAATCACTTCATTTGTTCTGGAGTGCATTAAACTGTGATTTTATGGGAAATTAAACTGCTTCTTACTGTTTTAATCATGAAATGCCTTAGATTTCTTTCAAGGCCTAGCTTGTGCTGAACCCAAACTATTTCTGATCTAATAGAGTCCAGCCTTTTATTTTATTTTCATCATCCTTATGTATGTCTACAAAATAAAAAAGCTAAGTGGTACAAAAAGGGCAAAGAATGAATGCTTGAGTATAACCACAGTTGATGTGAACAACATATACAAAAGAGGTTAGCAAGTATTGGTATTTAAGCATATTTACTTTTCATTCTGTACAATTTAGATATGTTTATAATACAAAAAGAAGGGATCTTGAAAAATTTAAAGGACCTATACCATACATTGGTATTGACATCCAACATCTCATAGAAAAAAGACACTATGAATGGAAAAGGTCCAACAACTTAGCCAGACTATTTCCAGGATATGATTACTTCCTCAAATGCATTTTATGTTATCAAAATCCATTTTAAGTTTGTTGGTTCTAAGTAATGAAATTAAATTTTTAAAAATAATTTTATAATTATCTGCTTGAGTTGAATGGAGTTCTTAATATTACAGTTAAATTATTTTATCTTCAAAATTATTAATGGTGTAGATTCTCTGTTGTCAACCAAGGACTTGATACACACATGGACACACACACACACACACTTAGAAGGTAAACTCTTACATGATAAGGATACCTTTAACTCCTAATCCTTACAGAAATAGGGTGTCTAAAATAAACCCATTTTCCTCCAAATAAAGTGGCCACTCCCTTTCCCTAATCCCACCCTATCACACACTCATTATCTTTTTTTTTTTTTTTTTGATACAGAGTCTCACTATGTCACCCTAGGTGGAGGGCTGTGGCATCACAGCTCACAGCAACCTCAAACTCTTGGGCTCAAGCAATTCTCCTGCCTCACCCTCTTCAGTAACTGAGACCACAGGTGTCTGCCACAATGCATGGCTATTTTTTATTGCAGTTGTCATTGTTGTTTAGCTGGCCTGGCCTGGGTTCGAACCCACCAGCCTCGGTGTATGTGTCTGGCTCCATAACCAATATGCTACGGGCACCAAGCCCACACACTCATTATCTTGGAACACACACAAGCACCTATTCCTTGCCGGATGTTGTTGGGTTTCAAGGTGGCTGCCTGTCTCCTTAAATGTCAAGGTTTCAAGCATCCTTAGCTTTGGGGGTGCTCTTGGCCAAAGGAGGACCAGATGTCCTACAGTAAGGTAAGCATAAACCAAAGTTTATTGAGGAAGAGAAAGATATGTTTACAGAATGAGACAGTTTACAACCATAAACAGTGAAGGGCCTCCATTGTTGAGACGAAGAGGCCTTGTCCTTCCCCCCACCCCTGCCCAGATGAATTTCTCACTCTCTACCTAACATTGTCTGTTAAAGTGAGTTGTTTTGCAAGGGGTAAGAAAAGTGTAACAGAAACATTTTCGGAGAAATACTTCAGGAAAAATAGCATGTGAGTGGATTACCAGTTTATAAGAGAATTATACCCAAAGAGAAGAGGTTTTTCAGAAATAATTATTCCATAGGTATCTCCAAAGAGAGGGAGGAAGCGAGAGAGCAGCAGCAGAAGATTAAATCGAACCAGAAAGTCTGTGGGCAAGGGGCTGAATGAGATTATTGAAAACCTAGTGTATATATTACAGAGCATATCAGAGATTGTAGGTGAGAAAAAAGAATAGACACATCTAAGACAATTTGTTAACTTTACACCTTTTCCTATTTTTCCATTATATAAGAGCTTATAACAACATTTGCCATGTTAACCAATTTTAATAGTATAGTTTAGTAGTGTTGAGTGTATTCACATGGCTGTGAGACAGATTTTCAGACCTTTTGTGCAATTCTGAAACTAAAACTTAAACAACCACCTTTTCCCTTCCTCTTCTCAGCCTTGGAAACACCCTTCTACTTTCTGTTTCTATGAATTTGACTACTTTAGGCACCATACATAAGAGGAATCATATACTATGTGTCTTTCTTTTTACAAACTTCTTTTATTTAGAATAATGTCCTTAGGGATCACCCATGTTGTATAATTTCCCTAATTTTAATATTACCTGGACCCAATCTTTTTACTTGTTAAATATTTAAATGTTTCATAGCAGTCGTGTCTGTGTAAGCACACTTGTGTGTGTCTCCTACATTTAGTACAAGGTAATTTGCATTATAAACTTTCCACACATACCATAATATTAAAAGTTATAAGTATTTGGCAGACGTCTTACCCTCTAAATTACAAAATATTCCCGTGGATAACGTAGGAATAGATTGTGTTCTCTCTACATAAGTTCGTACTGTCAATTCTTAGTATCATTGTTCCTTTGCCAAATACGAATCATTTTATACCAAATCTGATTCTCTTCTGTTCTATAAAGGACATTAAAGTAAGACAGTTTCATCTCACTTTTCTTTAATTGTTTGTCTATTCCGTGCCAGCTCTTTCTCAATCTGTAGGCACAAAAATTTTCTTTTGTGATTTAGCTTGTTCAATAAGTCCAACCTCACAACATCCTTAGATATTGCTTGAAAATCATTGCTATTTATATATATTTAAGAGATATAAAATGAAAATATTTTTAGGTTTGGATGTATTGGAGTCACCTTCCTTAATAACAATACTTTTGTTTCTGTCTCATTCTTTATACTCCCAACTGACTTTTCTTGGGCTGGTCCTCTTAGATCTCCTGTTATTTCTTCATTTCGAAATATATTTGTTCCACCACTTGGTTATTGGTATTTCATTTATTTTCACATGAGCAAAACCTCTCACACTTTCCCATGTGCCATCTCATTCTGTGTTTAATACCTCTTTAGCCTTTGGAACAATCATTGTGATGTTTCTCTCTCTTTTTGGTGTTTACTACAATTACCACCCTTTTATCATTTGCTGTCTTCATTTATATTCTTCTTACTACTTATTCTAGATTTATATAGGATTTTTAAGTTAAAAAATAAGTCTTCCTTTCTCCAAACTATTTGACAGTAGAAGCTCATTTGTCATGAAACTATGAAAACGATTTTTATTAACAGTTTATCATCAAGATTTCAGCTATCTTTTTTGGTCAGAATCCTTAAACTGATTTTCCTGAAATGCTTCACTAGATTTCTGCTAAAAATTCATATCCTCCTGCTGAACAATTGGATTTTACTTCAATAATTTTCACCGTTGTTTAACACATATAATGTATTTTATCTTTGAACTTTCCCAGGATAAAGTTCATTAAAAATAATCTTGAAATACTGTGTTTATGATAAGAGAAGATTTCAGAGCTTACTAATATAACTGCTTCATTGTTGAAAATTAGTCCTTTCTCATTTCCTCTCTGGTAAAACTGGTGTCTCTCTTTGCTAGTGTCAACTATCAATTTTTTAGATGCTGGCTACTCATACTAGAAAGAATGTGACCAAGGCTGGAGTTGGTAGATTGCTTGAGCTCAGGAGTTTGAGACCACCCTGAGCCAGAGCAAGACCCTACCTCTAAAAATAGGCAAGCATTGTGGTGTATCCCTGTAGTCCCAGGTACTCAAGAGGCTGAGGCAAGAGGATGGCTTTATTCCAAGAGTTTGAGATTTCCTGGAGCAATAACTCCATGCCACTCTGCCCCAGGGCAACTGAGATTATTTTCAAACAAACAAACAAACAAACAAACAAACAAACAAATCAAGAATGTGGCTGAACAGTAACACACACTGTTAGGTAATTGCTCCAGAAAAGCCCCTTCCCCAGAAAGCCCCTTCCTGCTTTCTCTTAAAGTGACAGCTCCTTTCCAAGCACAGGAAGTTGCCCTCTAAACAACAGGGGATGGGGGGTGCCTGCTTATCTCATCTCCCTGTCCCAATTACCTGCTGAAAATTTCAAACTTATGGCCGGCCCCTAACGGCTTTTCCTGCCAGAGCAGTAACTCCTTATTGGCTATCCTACCATCCCGTCATCATTCTGAGACTTCCCCTAACTGAATCTGTATACTGATCTCTCTCTTTTGATCTCTCTCCTCCTCCCTCTCTCTCTCTCTCTCTCTCTCTCTCCTCCCTTTCCCTCTTCTCTTTTCTCTCCTCCTCGATGGTGCTCTGCAGTATCTCTCCCTCACCAATAAAAACCTTTCTTCCAAGCCTTGGTGGTCTGTGAGATCTCTGTCCATGGAGTGCCGCCCTTTCACACACAATGCGACCACAGCAACCACATAACCTCACCTACAGTAATAACACAAAGGGCAAAAGGAACAACTTGTGAATCTCATTAATTGTTTTTCTTCAGATTGCCTTAATTCTTGAATGAAGTACACATAGAAAAGAAGTCATCCTCAGTAAAATAATTTAAGGAGGTTTATTCTGAGTCAAACTTGAGGACCATGACCTTGAACCACCCCCAAGAAGCCTTGAGCAAGTGGACTTGTGATGGTGGGGTTACAGTTTTGGTTTTATACAAAAATAGATAGGAATTGCAGGTGAGGTCATAAATCAAATGTGGAAAACATACACTGGTTTGGCCCCCAAAGTTGGGCTATCTTGAAGGGGACTTGCTGATAGTGATAGGTGGGTTGAAAAGTTCTTTAGCTGACAATTGGTGGAAAGAGTTAGGCTTGTATAAAAGACCAGGAGACAGCAAAAAGGAATGCTTAAAATAAAGGGTCTTTTAACTAGAGACCCTAGAAACCACCTCTTGTGGTTTGTTATATATATTGAGGGCCTGCAGGGAGCTCTTAAGTAGCTTTAAGCCTCTTAGTGAGCCACAAAGGACATGTCTAAGAAGGGGAAGGGGTGTCCTGAGGCAAGTCTGATCTTCTCCCTTATTGGCTAGCAACTCTGTTTTAGGGATTCTCTCGGCCAAGGGGGGGTCTAGTTAGTCAGCCACTTAGAGGGAGCCTTAAGATTTTATTTTAATTCGCAGAAGTAGCTTAAATTTATTTACTATTATTACCTTAACTGCTAGGTCAGGACGCTGACCCACGGAATATGATATACAAGGTAGATGAAGATAAGAATACAGCTTTACTTCTTAGATAAAGGCCTTTAAAAAATACCTATGATGATAACTCTTGAGATGAATTTATCAGGAAATCAGAATTTTCATGCTAGGGAACATATTTTAAATTTTATATTTTTCCTTAGGGAAAGATTGCGGAATGAAGTTAGTTCATACATTTGACATTGTTCTTCACTTACAACAATTAATTTAATGTGTATTTCCAATACTATTTTTTTTAATCTTGAGCCATCCTTGTGGTAAAATTTTAGCTAGCAAATAAAGTGATGAAATATTTAAAAAGCAAGACAGCAATTGCTATAGAATAATCATATTTGGCTTTACTGAGCTAAGAATAGTTCTAAAGCCAGCTGCCCCTGCATATATTGTAGGACACAAATGTTTGGAATGTAATGAATGACAAAGGAAAAGGAAAAACTGCTGAACCTGGTGTCTCTGAATGTCATTATAAAGACATGATACTCCAAGCATATGAATTAAAGGCTTGAGACTCCTTGGAGGTTTCAAGCATTGTAATTATCTGTAACTTGGTGTTAAAGAAGAAGACTATTATTTTAGACTCAAATTTTTGTGAATAGATTATTTTTTAAAGAAATAGTTCATGTTTCAGAAAAAGCTATTATAGAGTTTCAAGGCAGCGTCTTGTGTCCTAAAATGTCTGTTGGGGTTTCAGGCAGCCGTGTGGATTCTCAGTTCTTGGAGTGTCACTGGTTGAAAAAACATTAGCCATCTCAAATAAGGCAAGTGTGAAACAAAAGTTTATTGAGAAAGAGTAAGACAAGTTTACAGAGTAAGAAAGTTTCCAAAGTAAAATACCTTCATCATGAACAGCCAATGGGCCCTCATTATTTTCATGAGGAAAAAGGGAATGAGATAAAGATTATAGCTGGCCATTGTCTTTCACACCAGCTGGGTCAGGCCTACCTCACAGTTCAAAAGGCAGCTTGGAGCAGGGGTCTAACTGTGCATTGGGACCTCCCAGGAGCCTCTCTGAAAAACACATGAGGGGTGGACTTCACAATAATTAGTCTCAAGGCTGTTCTAGGTCACCTTTAAGCCTCTGTTGTGCCTGTTGTTAGGCTAAAGAGTCTTCTGCAGTTGGCATGCTAAGTTCTGATTGATAGTTCCTCCTCCCCAGTGAGCAATCACTTGGGACAATGACACTCTGAGATGGTGCCTGCGGGTTCCACCCTTGTCCTCCTTCCCAGTAAAGCTGTTCCTAACTAACTACCTGACACTATTTTAGACTGTTTGCTATTTGGTGTTTGAACATAGAAATATAGTTATTTGTGGTTCTTCTCCTTTGATACTTCACCTGGAGATTATTTTAAAGGTTAAATCACCCACTAACCCACCCAGATAGGTAATTTCATTAAAGAAAATTAGGCAAACAATATGTTTAGGCTTTGGAAAAATAAAACTACAAGCCAAGAAGTGGGGAAACGGGAAAAATCATGCTAGGACCTCAAGGTGTACTAAGCAGGGTAAAATTATTTTTAAACAATTCCCACATGGATGTAGAGAATTGGAAAAAAATAATCTTTGACACGTGATAAATAGCATTTAATCCATGGCCATTATCAGTTTTTAAACAGTATCATGTGACACATATATATATATATATATATATATATATATATATATATAACTATATATATAGGGGCCAAAGGAAAACTTCTTCTTCCTCTTAAATTTCCCTGATTAACTCACAAAGGCATAATAATTGGCAACAAGACATATAAAATTTATTAACCACAGAGAATCAGAGCGACAAGTTCAGAAGGTTATACCATATGAAGGTTACTGATAATGGGACTTGCATCCTGGCAAAACCGGTTATGAAGGGAGAAGAGGTATTCTATTAAGTGATAATAAAAAATTAACATGGACGGTGCCTGTATCTCAGTGGGTAGGGTGAGGGTGCTGGGTTCAAAACAGGCCCTACCCAAACTGCAACAAAAAAATTGCCAAGTGTTCTGGCAGGCATCTGTAGTCCCAGCTACTTGGGAGGCTAAGACAAGAGAATTGCCTAAGCCCAGGAGTTGGAGGTTGCTGTGAGCTGTGTGACACCACGGCACTCTACCAAGGGTGATAAAGTGAAACTCTGTCTCTACAAGAAAAAAAAAATTAACATGGAGAATGAGTGGATCTGGGAATGGAGATTAACACATATATAGATCCCTTTGGAGTGCGTGTGAATCTGAGAGACAGAATAATCTTGTAGAAGGATTTGTTCAAGTGTGCCTACATTCTTGGTCTTATAGGGAAAGGAAGACAAACAATTGTCTGTGGGTCTGGAGCTTAGGCAGATAAAGGAACTTCAACTTCATCTTGTGTTTGGGGGGAGGTGGGGAGGCAGAGGGAAGAGACCTAGAGGTTTCTTCAGTTCAGTGTACATTAAAGTGAAAATTTGGGGGGTTATTGGTTTCCAAGCCCCAACATATACATTTATCAGAATATCTGGTACATTTTAGTGAAGAGGTGTGAAGCATTTGAACAGAACCTTTCCAACAACCATTACAAACAGTAATACTTGATGAGTTTACCTGTGCTCTGAAAGCCCACAGGCTCCTCTTTCTACATTTCAGTGTGTAATTATTGCCTTCTACCATTTTGATAAGCATCATTGAGATCTTAAAAGCAATTCTTTCTCTTTATCTGTGAAACTTCAGTGACTTTAGTACAAACAACAAATGTCTTATTCTCAAAACTAGAAAGTGTTTGTAGTGAGGTTTTTGTACATTGCTCAGTCTGTTGAAAGTTGACTTTGTGTTTGGAAAGTCCTTGTAATCAAAGAAATAACTTTCATTTGCTTAAGTAGGGTATCTACTATTCTTTAGTTTCCCATTTATTTTTATATGGTCAATTAAAAGGGTCTAAGGATTGTCAAGGGTCTCTAAAACCCTTGAACTGTTCAGTAGACCTGGTCCCCTTCACCTAGCAAAACTAGCAAGTTGGGCTAAGTTGAAGTGAAAGTAAAGTATGGGGGAGGTGGGCAGAAAGCAGCCTCAACTCTAATAAAGCAGGGAAAGAGTACAGTTTATTTAAAAGAAAGAGTACAATTTATTTATCATGGATAAGCATTGACTTTTCCAGATGGTCAATGGAAAAGGGTTCCACTTATGAATGACAGAAGACCCCGACCCAAAGACTGTTCCCAGCATAAGTATTTCATCCTAGCTGC
>CAUYTI010108691.1:0-26371 GCA_963575145.1 Galago senegalensis | reverse complement strand
CCTCAAGCTATCCCCCTGGGTAGAGTGCTGTGGTATCACAACTCACAGCAACCTCCAACTCCTGGGCTCAAGCGAGTCTCCTGCCTCAGCCTCCCAAGTAGCTGGGACCACAGGCGCCCACCACAATGCCCAGCTATTTTTTGGTTGCAGCCGTCATTGTCTAGGGCCCAGGCTGGATTCGAACCTGCCACCTTAGGTGTATGTGGCTGGTGCCTTAGCCACTTGAGCCACAGGCGCCAAGCCTAGACACGAGATTTTTGAAGAACTATCTTGAAACAGGAAGATTGGGTTTTGGATGACCTCCATATTTAGCAGCTCCATCAAAAATAGATGTCGAATGCTCTGATAGGATTATAAATGGGTGCCCCTTTTCCAGAGTGCAAGGAGGCAGTATCCATCAAAAACGTCAAAAATGGGCAGCCCCTTAGACCCAGAACTTCTAGAAATCCTAAGGAAATAATGGAGGTATGTATACAAAGATTGCTGGTGTGAAGATACTCAGTGCTACACCATTTATGTTATTAAAAACTTCAATGCAATGTAAGTGTGCAACATTAAAAGCCCTCGTTATATAAATTATAAATGATAATTACATATATGTTTAACGCTATCATTAAAAACTGTTGCAAAATATATTTAATAGCATAATGAGGAAATGTTCAAAATAATATTAAGGTTTAAGATTAGGCTTGGGGCTGCGCATGGGGCTTACTGAGTAGAGCACTAGGCCTATATACTAAGGGTGGTGGATTCAAACCTGGCCCCGGCCAAACTGTAACAAAACAATAGCCAGGCACCTGTAGCCTCAGCTACTTAGGTGGCTGAGGCAAGAGAATCAACTAAGCTCGAGAGCTGGAGGTTGCTGTGAGCTGTGACGTCACAGCACTCTACCGAGGGTGACAAAATGAGACACTGTCTCCAAAAAAAAAAAAAGATTAGGCTTGGAAAAAACTATCATCAAAAAAATGTTTCCTATAAAAATATATACTCAGAAAGAAAGAAGAGGATCAGGAAGATACACAACAAGCTGTCTGCAGTGGCTCACGACGCTGTAAGTACTTTATGAGGTATCTGTACCTTTGTGGAATTTTAAAATACTCTGTGATAAGCATATAGGTATGCTTTTATATTCAGAAAAAGAAGAAGAATTATTCATTTGGGGGGAAGCATGGAAAGATGGAGCATTAAAGTTATGCCTCCCCAACATATAGGGAATGTAGCAAATGGAAACAGACCCTGCTACCCAGTATTCATATACATTCATCCCATGTTTAAAATGGAGACATTTCTGCCCATCACAAGTTCAACAGCTCTTCCAATTAGGATGCAAAGCTCATAAGCAGCATTGAGGGAAGTTACTACCTGATATTCTTAGAAACCCCCTAAGAATGCTGGATTTTAGGGAGACTCTATCAACTATCACTATTAGCCTGTCTGAGAGGTGGGCCTGACCCATCAACCCCCAGATGCCACTATCATCTTCACCTTATTTCTCAAATTTAAATTTCATCAATGAAGTGAAACAAACTTATTTTTTCCTCCAAAAAAAACAATGTAATTGTCCTTGGTGGAGTTAATGGAATCTCGGTCATTTATATAAAAGTATCTATTTGCGGTCATATCTTTTCTTATCTTCTAGCACATCATAGAGTTCAGATACATATACCCAGAAAACAAAAAAGAATAGTAAATGTCTCGAGACTGGCAAGACAAAACTGTTCAGAAAATTTCTCAAGAAGAGATTTTACTGAGGAAAAGGGAAGGAGCAGTCAGCAAGGGCTTAGGGGAGGAGCAGCTGGTGACATGTCCTCCACTGGAGACACTGAGATCGATTTGAGGAGGAAAAGGCCGTCGGGTTCCACACCAGGAAGGGACAAGTAAACTTCTGGGGCCCAGCCCATCCCCACAGCTGGAAGCACCTGTGTCAGTGCTGTTGTCGGCAGCCCTGTCCTTGGAGATAGCTAGCTGATCCTGGGCCTTCCTCTCTCCCCTGCAAAACAGGCTGTCCCTGTAGGAAGCTTCACTGGCAGCCAGCTCAAGTTCGGGTTCTCAGAGTTTCCTGGGCCTTTCCTGCACGTGGCTCTTCCTTACACTGGGAGATCATTATTATGACCATTAAGATCTTTTATCAGAAGAGGGGTCATGAGGTTCAAACCAAGGCCAGCCAGCCTCACGGAATTTATGGTGCATACGGGAAGCTCAAGCTTATCTGGCAAGTGGAGTGACTTTGGAGGTCTTGACGAAGCCCAAATAAAAAAAAAAGGATGATAAGAAGAACATGGGTCCTTTTGCAGTGGTGTCACAAGCTAGCAATTTGATTCAGGGTAGTTCACTTAATGATTCTGAGCCTCAGTTTCCTAATCTGTCAGAAGAGATGGCCAGATTCAATGAAATCTAAGATCTTTGCCAGCTCTGAAGTGCAGGGATGCGCCAGGCCCTGACTGAGACAGGCAGCTCAGGGTGACCCCAAATGTCTCACTGCACAAAGACTCTGGAAGGCAAGAATGATGGGCAAGAAAGGGAATGGGAGCTCAACTTTGTTGAAAGAGCACAGCCTCATCACGTTCCTTGCAATACGAGTATTTAGCTGCTTAGCCATTCTCCAGAAGGAATACCAGAGAACTAGTGAAATACGGTAATTTTCAACCACAGGTATTGGTTGTGAGATCACCAGCTTCTAGAAATCAGATAGTTGCCCAGAGAAACAGCATGCTGTCATCTTGTTTATCACTAATTCTGGCAAGTGGCATAAGTCATATGTAAGACCAAGCCCTTGGCCTTGCCTGGTAAGTGTGAAAGACGCACAACTGATACGGAAGTTACGAATTACTTACACCTGCAGATAATACAGCGATAAGTGAAGAACATCCGAATATGGCGTCTGGTTTTATCACACATTACAAACGGTGTTACCCACAGAGAGACGAGTTGGAAAAAAGGGTGGAGTCAAATCTGTCACGTGTAGAACATAAATGTCCTAACACAATAATCAAGTAAATGAGGTGAAAGCTATGTTGATGGGTTTGATGTAACCACATCAGATTGTTTAAAAAAATCAACACATTGTACCCCACATGGATATAAATGTATTCATGACCTATGTGTATATGACTGAATAAAAAATAAAGAAATAAAAATAAAAAATTAGCTAGTGTTTCCTCCAATATAAAAAAAAAAACTTTACTTATAAAACAGGCAATTATGTTGGTGGCCCAGGGGCCATACTGTGCTGACCTCTGTGCTAGATGATAATTCCCGGCTTGTGCAGTTATCATATTCCATGAGATACTTTCGTAACATGCCTAGCCACGGCTGATGATGGGTACTTGTTAAATAAATGCTTCAAAATCTCAAAAAAAAAAAAAAAAAGAAAGAAGAAAGGAAGGAAGGAAGGAAGGAAGGAAGGAAGGAAGGAAGGAAGGAAGGAAGGAAGGAAGAAAGAAAGAAAGAAAGAAAGAAAGAAAGAAAGAAAGAAAGAAAGAAAGAAAGAAAGAAAAGAGGGTAGATCCCAAACATATGAATGACATCTATGGCACCCAGGGATATCAAGAGCATAAAAGAACACCTTTGCCTCCTAATATCAGAGAACGCTCCCTTAAATAAGAATCTCATTATATTTTATAAAAGAAGATACTCCAGAAGAAAAAGTATCCAATGTACACAGCCCTATTATGAAACTAATGTATAGATCTCAAATGAAAGCTACAACCTAATTCTAGCCTAAGAATATGGGGAGGGGGTGGGGCAGGGGAGGGGAGAAGGGTGGACGGGTGGTGGGAGGGTGACTGGAAAGATCCCCTATATGGTCTGTCTAACAAGGGTACAAGTGACCTTTTCTAGAACTAGAGTATAAATGTTTTAACACAATAACTAAGAAAATGACACAAACTCTATGTTAACCAGTCTGATGAAAATATTTCAAATTGTATAGGAAAACACTACACTGTACCCCATGTTTGCATTAATGTATACAGCTATCATTTAATAATAATAAAAAGAAGATATTCCTTCTTATTAATTCAGGAGGAATCCACTGAGCTATTACTGTAGGGTGTGGAGGAAGGAAAAAAGGTCCTATGTCTATTATTTCATCACGGTATTATTAGCCAATGTATTAAACCCTGGCCGTATCACAGGATAGATAGTGTATGTGCCCCTGGCAGTTGCCGAGCTTTCCTGGTGGACTGTTTTCTTTGCCTTAACACCTACAATCTTGCTTAGCAGGAAGGAGAGCAGCTGTGCTTTGGTGCCATCTACTACCAGCCAGCTTGGGGGGTTTCCTTTAGGGTCAAATGAATAGTCACAGGTACATAAATTCCCCACCAGAAAACTTGGAGAGCGATCACCAATGACATCACAGCCAGCAAAATAAGACCAGGGAAATGATAAGCTTCCGCGAGGACAATGCCTGATAAACCTCCCCGTTATCCCCACACAATGCTGGGTCCTCGCTAGCAGCGAGCCTGAGCGTGACATATTTAACTTCACATTTTCCTGCAACCGGAGAAAAGAAACAGCAAGAAAACGAACATGAAAAACTTGACTCATGGGCCTGGGAAACAAGCTGCAAAAAGAGGTTGACAAGAACTCCCATTTTAAACAAGTCGAAAGCTGAGCCCGTGGCTACCTTGACCCAAGCAGATGATCAGAGTAGATTCTTCTCCTATCTCTTTTCAGAACAAATATTTCTAACTCTTGAAGTGGAACTTTCTACCATCCATCTTAGTAGATCCATTTCCATCCTAAAAATAGACCACACCTAACCCTTTGCACAGCCATACAAAGCCACTAAGTGCAAACTCCGACCCGACACTCTCCTGCGGGTATTTTCAGCCTGTGCCTGCCCCGTCTTCTCTCTTACGCGACCCGATGTCACATATTACGTAAAATGACAGGACAGCCGTGGTTTGCTGGGATGTATTATAGTTCCTAACCACTGAGACACCATATTTCAGAAGCTTTGGTATTTTGTGTCAAACTGAATCAAATGAAACTGTAGTTAATAATTTTTTTTAGGGGGGGGAAAGCAACTTAAAAATAATCATGTTAAACAAACCTGTTCAATCCACTAGAATACCACGTGTTATGCTGGTTGGGGCTTTCATACGTCAAAAGTACGAGAGTGGATACATACATATACGAAAGAGGAAACGCCTGCCGTACGCCCAATGTGGGTAAACCACGCAAGCATACCATGAGGCAAAAGCTCACACCTTCTGATTCCAAGCACAGAACATCCTTAATCCACGGGGCTCAAAGTCAGCAGAGGGTGGCCTTGGGTGGTGGCTGGGGCTGGGAGGAGGCCACACTCAAGGCAGAAAAGGCCCCAGCTAGAGCCTGTTGGTCTCTTTCCTGCTGCCTGTGCTGATGACACGGCAAAGCTCAGTTACCAAAAATGCATGGAAAATATTCTTATCCTCCAATGCAAAGTTTAAAATGCACAGGGGAGAAAAAGAAAGGAATGTCTCTATAATACAGATTTTCAAACTTTGCTGCCTTTCTGGTAAAAAGAAGTGCCAAATGTTCAACTTATCTTTCTAAGGAAGGCATCAAACCACTGAGAGAAACAGCAGCGGAGGGAATCGAGGGGCCTGCTGTCTGGGTTTGTTTGTTTGACCTTGGACAAACCCAGTTTAACTTTCTGGATCTATTTTCTCTTCTAACCAAAAGATGGGACAGGATTAGCTGTGCCCCGCATGTATTTCTTGAATAAAAGAAAGGAAGGAACCTCTCGACTCTAAAATTGTAGCATTTTTTTTTCTTGTTTCAAAATTCATTAAGGAAGGGTGTCACTGACTTGGTTTGAAAATGTGGACCCCTTCTCTGAGAGCACGGGCTTTGGAGTCAGACTATATAGATGGGCCTCTTAGTATCAGTGGGATCTCAAGCAAGTTACTTAAACTATCTGAACCTGAAATTATTCATAAACACAGAAATATAAATGCCTATTTTATTTGGTTGGTGTTAATAGACATATGTATGAGTTCAGTGGTAGGCATACATAATAATAAGTATTCAGTAATGATACCAACTATTTATATAATAATACATAAAATTCAATTTAAAAGCAAGCAACATTAAAGTATACGTGTACACATAAGTATGATCTTTTCCTGGTTTCCTCACCCAAATAATAATAATATCTGTAAACAAAGCAGAGACTTTGGACTTCTGTTTAAGTCCTATGTCAAGCTAACTTTCTGTAAACCATCATGAATTTCAGGGATGCCAAGCGCCCATGGGTTTCTCTGCTTACCTGAAGAAAAGTTAGAAACCAGCTTCATACTAGTCCTAACCTGGCTCTATCTCTAAAGGGAACAGAAGCAGCAAGTGCAGAAAACAGTTTTTGTTTCTATTCTGCCGGCCACAAAGTCATGGGAGCCAAAAGTCTTTCAAGAATTTCTCTGTTAAGAAACATGGCCCCCATATGGCGCATGAAACTGACAAGATAGCTTGGATTTGCAAGTGTGAGAGGAGCTGCCAAGCACCAAATCGTGTCTGAAAGGATGCTGTCTGAAGAACACAGAGGAAAGAAGGGAAAACAGAGACGCAGAAACAAAACAATTCGATATGAAGTCAAATTTGCATTCAGCAGCAGCCTGCCCTAGGTTCTCTACTTCCTGCAAATTGGTGATCAACTGGACCATCACTTTTTAATTGGTAATAGGACATGAAGGGTATGTTGTCCTGTGTCTTTGCTATTTAAGGGTTTTTAGCCTTGAAAGGAATCTGTGTAATGGGACACTGATGAGTCAGTATGTGAGTCAAAGACTGTACTGGCCAATCACAGCCGCTAGCCACAGAAGGATATTGAGCTTGAAATGGGTCAGTAAAATCTGTGCTGTTATGTACACGTAAAAATATACCTGGGCTTTCCGAGTCTTACTATGAAAAATAGAACATAACACATCTAACTAATAACGTATAGATTACACGTTCATGTAACATTTTGGACATAATTGTTTTAAATAAAAGATGGTGTTGAAATTAAGTTTACTTTTTTAGAGTGTGGTTACTACAAAATTTAAAATTGCTTGGGTGATGTGCATAGTATCTCTGTTTGAGGGTGCAAAGCTTTTGAAGTTTTGTATTTAGCTTTCAGCAAAGTGACATCAGAGATGCAAATCAAATTAATGAGTTATGACATCAGGGATTTTGAAAGACAAGGGCAAGTGGAACAGAGTCCCTACAGGGCACAACTCTAGGGGGTGCCACTCAGAGTGAAGTCTGTGAAGAGGGTTCCTTGTGGTTTTGCTGGGCTCCTCCCCTTGCAGGGCCTATAATCAAGAATCTCTTCTAGAACATCCCTGGAGAGATCTTGTAAGTCTTTTGAGCCCCCTTCCACACCTTTTCAAAACACACATTAATAATAAGACGCAGATTTACAAAGTGTGCAGACCATAGAGCTGGCCATACTATATAACTCTAATAGATGCAGAAGCTGTCTGGAGCAGCACCAAGCATGCAAAGGCTGAGATATATACAGAGGTGCAACGTTAGGGAGAAGACTGTTTGCTTCCGGAGGACTGGAGGCATTTTTCAGAGGGTAACATTCGCTTTAATTACAAAATGCACCCGCCTCTCTCTTCCAACCAAGAAAAGCCTGTCGTTGCATCTATAATGTAGCTTTAGTTTTTGATGCCAAAAGTGATTCAGTAAACACAGTTATGTTATGGTATACTATTTCTTATTCAGCACTCAAATTAATCTCAAAGCAGTGCTGACATTAATTCAGTTTGATGCCTGTACTTAGGATTTCACCTAGGTACCTCCATCCAATTCTTCTTTGCAACTAATAAAATCTTAATTCATGGTAATATATTTATTTCTAGTTCAGTTCATGTTAAGGAGTGCAGTACTTTACAGAAAACTAATTAATATCAATCATATATTATAGCACTTTTAATGGTTCATAGAAAAATCCTACACGGGGGGAAAGATTAGGTGAACCAAGGGGTCTTAGCCCAGGCTATTTACTCTATTTTTAGGACTTGAGAAAAAGATACCAAGCATCATTTCCAATGGAAATTTAATTGAAGGTGTGCATCATGGGAAGTCTGGGAATTAAGAACCTGGGCTCTGATCCCTACTAGGACATCGATTTGATGTGGCCCAAGAATGTAATTTATACCCTCAGACCCTGTTTTCCACCTCTTTTGTGTAATAACCATATAATTTGCAAGTTGGTAAAGATATTTAAAATGAGATGCATGGCACTATCAAGATAGCGAACAGCTTCACTCATAGCAAGCCTTTTGAGGTTGCTGGTAACAATTCTATTTTCATACAATGTTTGAGTAATGGTAACAGCATCATTTTCCTGGGGGAGGGGGGGTAAAGACAATCAGCAGGAGAGTTCAAGTGTGAGTTCTTGACTCTAGTGCCCAGACTCGTACAAAAATACAGTGGCCCCCCTACTTCCTTTAGGAGCTAGATTTCAAATGCCTAATTGTCCCCCAGGCACAAGGAACTGGAGCACTGGATTGCAGGATGCTGAGAACCTTAAAACAAACAAACAAAATCTAACAGAGTGGATCACTACCTGTGCAAGGTCATAATATCCAGTCTTTCCAAATTAGCCATTTCGTTCACTCTGCCTCAATTTTTCCACACTCACACACTATAAGTGTAAAAAAAGAAGGGTAGAAGCATACTAATTTTTACACACTAATTTTTTTGGGGGGGGCTTTTAAAAAAGCACATAAACCCTCCCAATCTTATATGTATGTACACACACACATTCACACTTGCATATATCCATTTAAAAACCCTCCTCCCTCGAAATAAAACATATAATCTCAAATATCAACAGCATAATGGCTCCCAGGGGCAAACACGAGGGCTCCTGATACTCACTTTCAAAACCGAATCCATAGATCATAATCCCAAGACGAGCGTCATTCATTTCATTTTACCACGGTGCAAATACCCCTATCTCAGGATGAGGGAACTCCCACACAGGAGTTTAAACACGCTAGTTTTTAATTCACAAGGGCATGGTCAAGTGGGAGGACACCTCCGAGTCAATGCTCAATGAACTCCACAATAGGGCACAAATCTGCGAGCCAACCTTAGCCAGCTACGGACGTAAGAGCAAATATGTACAGTATCATGTGCTTTCCAGCAGCCTCGTGTCTCGAGGGAGCTCTCTGACATCAGCAGCTGGGGCAGGTGGTTCCCTTTCCAACTGTGGAAAATAAAGCCCTGTGCACAGGCACTAAGTAAATATAGCAGTACTGTAATTTTCCCTTGGTGCACTCTCCCTGTGATTTCGGTCCTGTGATGATACTTTATCCAATGAGCCTCTTCGGGACACCCATTCACGCCAACAAATGACTGAACATTTGCAAACTGGTTGATACCAGCTTTAAACACAGTGCAGAGGACTCTGTTTTGCTGCCCCAGTTGGTACGAGTAGGGGTTTTCTCCTCTCGTTTATTCAGAATATATTGTCAAGTGGCTGCCCAAACCTTTGCTGGGGGATGTCACCCTTTGTCCTCTGTAATTAATACTACCCAGCAGAATGACAGACAAGAGTCAGGCCATCTTAAAATCACATGCAGAGAGCAGGTCAATACCAATCATATCCAGTTTGAGTCTGAGAGCTAAAATCAGCTGAGATGTACTAAGCCCTTTGTGGTCACAACTATTTGCTTTTGAATTTAAGAATTACTAGCAGAAGGGCACCCTGTAACGTGTGTATAAAATTACTTAATTCAGCTTCTATTTCCCTTTCCGCACATAGATACTTTTACACTCTGACAGCCGCTGGCTCTTAAAGCATTCTCCTTTTTGTTGTATCTCCTTAGAAACACAAATCTTGTTCCCTGGCAGCCGCGGCGCTAAGTGCTGTACCACATGCCCAAACTAGTTCTCTCTCGCAGCTTTAATTCACAGTAAGTGGCATGAAAGGAGGTCAATGCTTCTCAAAAAACACTCGGAGTTCTTTGCAACTTCAGAATCTATTTCAGAAAGCCACACTCCCTGGTATGTAAAGAGCGGCATCCCCATTTTGAAATTCTGGCCACAACAGTTGACAACTCTGTGGCATGATCCACACAGGGGTAAACCCAGGGGGTTGGGCACAGTTTCCAGCAGAATTCTCCGTGGATTCTGGAAACTGGGAGACCAGGCAGTCAGTTAAGTGCCATCTTGTCTCTGCTCTCAGCTGGCCCTTTAGTTTGAAAATGACTCGTGGCATGCAGGCATACATGTTAGGGCTTTTCTTTCCTGAGCTGTATGTTGAGTGCTTAACTCCATCATGCCACCTTAATCCTGGAAGTTTCCACGGTAACCTACAACGGTAATAAACACGTCTAAGGAAAGGAGCACAGGGCAGGCAAGGTCCTCTTGTTTTTTTGTTATCCTTCTTCACCTTTCAAAGAATGGGGTCTTTTTTTGCGTCTCTAACTTCACAGTTCAGAGATTTGGAGGATAGAGTTAAAAAAAAAAAAAGAAGAAGAAAATGACATCCAAAAAAAAAAAAAAAGAAAGAAAGAAAAAGAAAATGACATCTAACAGTTGGTGAATCTTCCAAGCCCTGCTCTGAGCAGCTATGTGGATGACTGTATTTAATGCTTACACGAACAAAAGTAGTAAGTACAATTATTATGCCGATTCCAGGCATAAACTCACTGAAGTTTAGAAAGGCTACATAACTTTTCTAAAGCCAAAAAGCTGGTACGTGGGAGACCAGGAACTTGGAGTCAGTTCTGTTTAACTCCAACTGTTTTGCTTTTAATGACCAGGCTAGGCAGAAAAATGGCATTTTCCTTATGCCCGACAGTCAGATAACTTAGACATAAGGGAGTTTCCCTACCAATCAAAAGGGAAACTCAGCTTCAAGTTCAGAAGGAAAATAAAAAAAGCCCCCACACATCTAGCTAAAATCACCAGGGAAATTAAGAAAAGGCAGGCCTCAAAGCAGGACACAGCCAACACATGGCACCCCGCTTTGATCAAAAGAAGCCTTACTCCTAGTGTCTCCAAATTTGATCTGACATATCATTTAAAAGAACGGACCTTTCTGTGCATATCAACCTCCGAAGTTAGCTTGGGCTGTTTGATTCAGGCCACTGAAGAGCACCCCCCAAGGAGAAGAAACTCTTCTTATAATGCTACCTGCCTCCTTAAATGAAATTAAGACTCCTTTTGAAGGAAGCAATTCTAAAAAAGGCCGGAGCAAAACATATTATTCTGAGCACAGGGAAAATCTTATCACAGAGATGTTTTCCATGTTACAAATGTGTTCCCAGGCAAGTACATACACCATGTTTGTCTAATCTAGAACTCAGGGAGTAGACTTTAACGTGGCCTCTTAACATCAATAATAGAATCAACTTCCAATAGATATCTTATAGCCGATGCTTAGAAATGGGACAAAATATAAAAAGGTCACATCGAGTAGGGTCCTTCAAAACTCACTCTAATGCCAGTCTTCAAAGAGGGGGGCTAAACATGGTTTTTTGATTCCTCTAAGTACTATGAATAAAACAAACTCCACTGAATGTATTTCCTAAAAAAAAAAACAACTGTAGACTTTGGGAACTTTGTCGGTTTGGTTTTGAATTAATTACAACTAAGATTCAAAGAACCTGAGTTACCTGAAGACTGGTGAGCCATCCTTTGAGGGGGGAGTTTCCAAAGTAAATGGCCCAGAACACAAAGGCAGCATAGACTACCTTCTCTGATAATGCTACATGTTCTGGAACCTTGAAGAACACAGGCAATCAGGGACAGCCTATGGCCATTTGGAGAAGCAGGCCAGTGAATATTAATTCTGAAATCCCCACTACCACTATCATTCCCACACCTGAGAAACAAAATCATTCCCATCAACAGGAAACAAACACTTCAAAGCAGAATCAGAACTCAGATGCATGGAGAATGCATTGCCAGTGAAGGATGTATATTCAACAGAGAGCAGCAGACACAAACACAGGTGAAGCCCGTATCAGTACATCTTATATCAGCACCGCTGGTTGAGCTACTAACAGCTCTGAGTCTTAATTTTTCCATTTTGAAAATAGAGATAATACTTACTCATAGGTTATCATGGAAACTCCCTGGGATTAACTCAAGTCCTGTAGACAGGGGCCTCTGAGAATGCCTTCCCTGTGCTTGCTAGACAAATGCCCGTTCCCTGGTTGGTTCAAGGGCCTCAACTCCCATTAGTTTTCTATCCTCCCAGCCTTTTTTCTCCCAACTTACCTGGGGCTTTTTAAAATAAAGTGCATGCAGTGAGATTTTGCACTTTTAATCTCTTATGGCGAATGTTGACATTTACGAATGCACAAACACGAATGGAAGACAGTGGCTTGAGTTTCCCTCTCTGTGGGCGCTTTGCCCGGTGGACAGGGAAGAAAGCAGGACAACCCCGGTAGGACATGAAGTGAGCCTTTAAAGGAAATGTGCATCAGAATTTTTTTTTCTTTTGTGAGACAGAGTCTTCCTATGTCACCCTCAGTAGAGAGTGTCATGGCATCACAGCTCACAGCAACCTCAAACCCTTGGGCTTAAGCCATTCTCTTGCTTCAGCCTCCCAGGTAGCTGGGACTACAGGTGTCCACCACAATGCCCAGCTATTCTTTTTTGTTGTTGTTGCAGTTGTCATTGTTGTTAAGCAGGCCTGGGCCAGGTTTGAACCAGCCAGCCCCGGTGTATGTGGGTGGCAACATAATCACTGAGCTACTGGCGCTGAGCCAGCAGAGGCATTTTTTAAAGATTTGTGTGGGAAAAAAAATACCTTAAAAACTTTGAAACATAAAAACAGAATGGATATTTTAATTCACTGTCAATGCTTAGTCATTGTAAGATGGGGCACAGGTATGAGGACAAACAAGCTAAAAATTGCCATCAAATTTAACTATTTTAATAAAGCCAGGGACAGTATCCACATTTTCTGATTTTGAATGTTGTCTCTTTAGGTAATTAGAAGCAAAATCATCAAGAATTAAGTATGATATAAAGTTGGACAGAGGGAGGGTAAAAGGCGGTATCACACCTATGGAACATATGACAAGGGTCCAAGTCAAAAATCTGTGAAATGTAGAACATAGATGTTTTGGCACAGTAATCAAGTAAATGAGGTGAAAGCTGTGTTGATTGGCTTGATGTAACCACATGAGATTGTATTAAAAAACTCAGCACATTGTACCCCACAGATGCATGAATGTATTCATGATCTATGTGCATTTGACTTAATAAATAAGTAAATAAATAAATAAATATGATATAAAGTCTCCATCTTTTTATGGCTGAATAGTATTCCATGGTATGTATATACCACAGTTTATTAACCCATTTTCCTGTTAGCATGGATGGAATTGAAGAATATTCTTAGTCAAGTATCACGAAAATAGAAAAGCTAGCATCCAAGGTACTCAATACTAACATGAAACCAGTAGATGAATACTTGCCCACATGAAATAAATACGCAATTAAAATCAAATGGGGGGAGCAGGAAGAAGTAGGGGCACTGGTAAGCTCTCACCTTATGGGCACAATTTAAGGGTTTGGGGGCATAACCTCGTGGGTGAAGGGCTCAACTACAATTTGGACGTTACCTAGTAAACACAAACAATGTAACCTCATCAATTGTACCCTCATAGTTATCGGAAATTTTAAAAAGAAATAAATACCAAAAAATCAAAATTTTGAAAATTCTAAAAATAGGTGAAATGCAGTAACTTTCCACTCAGAAGAAAAAAAAACTGCTCTATAAATGCCTAGAGTTAGAAAGAAAGAAAATAAATTGGTGACCTAGGAAAGGAGAAGTGTCAACATGGCTCTCACACATTATTTTTCTAAATGTTATCAATAACTACCAGCCATCGAAAGGGGAATAGGAACCAGGGAAAACTTCACCCTACTTGGACAGTTATCCACAAGGGACCTTACCTCTTCAATTCACATGGTTATTTACAGTCTTGGACAGTAACTTGGGATGTGTCAAAGCTCACAGACTGGACTGATTCCACTCCCCACCCCCCATCATGAACTCTGCCCGGGGCATACTATCTGCTTATAGCCTTCCCACTTTGTGGAGATAAAGTTGATAATAAGAATGTAAAATTAAAACTAAAATCCTTGATAAAAGACTCTGCTAGGGTCAAATAATTACGCTGGTGGCACAGGGCCATGACAGAGACAAGGGCACGCATCCCAAAGCACATACAGGAGGATACGGCTCGGCAAACGTGCAGAGCATAAGACGAGAAGGGGGACTCGGTGAGAATTCACTGTACACAAAGACAGTTCAGCGACATGCCAGGGGCTTGACTTGGACTCGTGCAAGATGTTATAAAACTGTCTTCCCTGAAAGCACTCAGGATCTTAAGAGGAAGGGGAAGATCCGATACACCGTCAATCAAATATCCATGTGTGAGCGCAAGAGCGCGTGTGTTGAAGGGGGAGTGGCAGAAACCAGTCAGGGTCTAGAGAATAGAACTGATTGCTCTTCTAAATACCCCGGGATGAGTATGCTAACCAGGCCCCATGAAAACCGTTACAGGCCTTTCAATAAATACTAGACTCATCACTAAATTGAGGATGGATAGAGAAGCCTGATCAAGTTCTAGTTTTTTGTCATAACAGCAGCCTCAATGCTTATTTGAAAAGATTAAACATAATAGAATTTGAAAGAAAATCTTCTAGTTCCCTACACTGGGGTCCTGTTCTCCCGGGCGCCCTCATCAGCAGGTAAGTGCAGTTTCAGGTAATCCTGTGTGGGTGCCAACAGACGGATTCAGGAGATCGGAACTGGTTTGCCTGGACCTTTGGTATTCATTCATGGGCCCTCTGCTAAAAATTCTGAGACATAGAACAAAGAGTTACAAGTGACAACTTGGCTGGAGAAATGAAGGTAGATTCCACTGGTGTTGGGGGGGAAGGGACGTGCTGGGACCTCAAGAAGGTGACAGGCAGAGACAGAATGGAGAAGGAAGGAGAGACAGTACTAACATGAGACTGACCTCAAGGCAAAATCAGGCAGTGACCTGCGCTAACTCTTCAAAATGGGTCAAGATATTGAATATCCCTGGGCCTCCATAAAATAGAGACGGCACCACGACCCTCGTGAGTATAAAAGGGTCAGATGCTCAGCTTGGCACCTGGCAGATATTAGGTGACTCTTCATTATCCTCAATACTAAGGGGGACAGAAAATAAAAAGTCTCAGGGACAAATGATGAATCATCCAAGGTCCAGTGCTAGGCACTAAAGGAAATGCCATCAACAGCCAGAGGTAGTAAGAGCGAGATCTGGCTCACAACCAGCTCACGGGACGCAGCTGCTAAAGGGATCTGAACGTATCACCCCACCTGGACAACTGCAGAACTGGTCTTTGATCCACAAAATGCCAGGACGCCACTACCAGCCCGGAGACATAAAATCAAGAGTAGTTTAAAACAGAAATAGGCAGGCATTTTTCATGTAACTCCAACTTGCAACATCTACCAGAGAGCTACCACTGTTCTAAGTGTTATATACATATGATCTCATGGAATGGAAACCATTTTCATCCCAGTTTTTTCAAATTGCATAACTGAGACACAGAAAGATAAACATGGGTAGGACTTGAACCTGGGGCTGCTGGGTTTCGTAGTGCATTCCCCACACCCCACCCCAAACTGCCTCCTGCTAACACTGCAAGAGTTTTCTTTTTCTTTTTCTTTTTTATTTATTGCTTCAGGTTCATTGAGGGTACAAAGAATTAGATTACACTGTTTGTATACTCTTATAATTGTATCCCACCCCCAAGAAGTGTGCCCTACACCATAACCCCAATCCCGCCCCCTCCTCTCTGCTCCCTCATTCCCCTGCCCCACACCTTGAATTGATTTGAGCTTTTCCCTTATGTGGGTGTGTATTAGATCATCTACTGGCTTCATATTAGCATTGAGTACATTGGATTCTTGCTTCTCTATTTTTGTGATATTTTACTAAGAAGAACATGTTCCACCTCCATCCAGGTTAGTACAAAAGATGTAAAGTCTCCATCTTTTTAATGGCTGAATAGTATTCCATGGTGTTCACATATCACAGCTTGCTAATCCATTCCTGGGTTGGTGGGCATTTAGGTTGTTTCCACAATTTGGTGATTATAAATTGAGATGCGATAAATAGTCTAGTGCAAGTGTCCTTATGGTAAAAGCCAGAGTTCTCTATCCTTAATGTTTGTAATGGCATGGAAGACTAAGGCTACACAGGTGAGTAAGACCCAGATCCTGGTCTTGTGGGGCCCACAGTCTCATAAAGAAAATGGGATCAGTGAGTCTGAAGTAACAGAGGAAGCTGCAGGACTTGATAGTGAGTAAATCAAGGACAGAAGCCCAGGCTGCCTGGGAGAGACTAAGGAAGGAGGAGCAGGTAGGTGTTAGAGGAACAGAGTCTTCCTCCCCTCTCCCCTGCTTAGAAATCATCCCATGTACGCCTATCACAACACTGAGCATGCTCAGGAGAAATCATGGGTTTTGTTAGCTCTGGGTTAGCAAGATAACAGTATTTCCCACTGATCCTATTTACAAATATAAATAAAATACAGTCTATTCCCAACAGGCATTTAGGATCTTGTGGAGGTGGAAATATGGACACAAATAATTCTATTATGAGTTCCCTTGGTTTATGGTTATGACCCGAGATGTTGAGATGACATACATAACGTACGATCAGATTCCTGATATAATCACACCGCCAGCTTTTGATAGGCACCTGGTGATCTTCCTAAGAGGCCCTGAGTCTGGCAGTATTTGCTGTTAATTATTTATCAACTGAGATAAACTACCATGACTTTAACCAAGAAGGCTTGTTAAACTATAATTAGTCGATAACTTACCAATTGGATAAAAAAATCGACAGAACCCACCGAGGACTAGAGAAATTACGGTAAGTCAACATGAAGTTCATCAAGAAATACGTACTAAAATACATATTGGAGGCTTTCAAAAAGCAGCTTCATTAGTAATTATTATTGGGTTAAGAACTCTTAACATCAGAGCTACTTTCTGAACAAGGTTTTATGCATAAAATGTTGGGCAACATATCTCTAAAACTTACTTACCATGCATAACTGAAAGGAAAAAGGACCCATTTAAAAATAAGTATCATCCCAGGAGTTGTTTGGGAACTGCATGTCCCCAAGTATAACCAATTAACAAAGTAAATTATCATGAAAATGAAATGGTTGAACCACAAAGAGATCAATATGATTAGTTTGAAAAGACATCTAATATGGGAAACTAGTTTGTTTTTTTTTTTTTTAAGTGGGAAAATTTTTAGAAAAGGTGAGAGAGAGATGGATCCTCTTTGGAGAACCTTAAATGATACATCTTCCAACATGGTGAATTCTTTGTATACACCAGCAGTGCTCTGAGGACTTCAAAATCTTTAAATGACTATCTGGGCCTCCAGCAGCAGTAAACCCACTGGAGAAATATCTGAAAGCCCAGGATTGTATTTTTTTTTTCCAGTTTTTGGCCAAGGCTAGGCTTGAACCTACCACCTCCGGCATATGGGGCCAGTGCCGTACTCCTTTGAGCCACAGGCGCCGCCCAGGATTGGAATTTTTAATGTGATTTCAAAAGCAAATCTAGAATTTTCTAGGGAAAGGACATGTGGATAAAATGAGGCCCAAAGATGTCTAGAACACAAGCTCCATAAAGACAAGGACGCCGTCTTGGTCACAGTTATGTTCTTAGGTCCTAAAATGGTGACTGAGTGGTTCACTGAACAGGTATGGAATGAATGAATGACAGAGCTCTATAGCTAACGTGGCAGGTGGGAGATTTTTCCTAATAGGGGGAACCAACTGAAATCTGTTTACTTCTGAGCTGGTAACATAACATCCCATAGGAGGCATCTATCCAACTGTCCATCTGTCCATGTCTATATCCATCCATGTAACTCACATAGGTGGCACACCTGTCACTCTCCACAGACTGTAGCTGCCTCAGGACCATGAGGATGAGGACAAACGTCTTCCCTTTGGAGCACTCAAGGGCTAGAAATGAGCAGAGGAGTAAACAACGATAATGATATTAGCACTAGATACTGAGGCAAAGCTACGTGGGAGGTTCTGGGAGAGCCCCGAGAAGGAAACCTCTTCTGGAGGTCTTCATTCATTCATTTATTCATTCATTCATTTCTTAAAGAAAATTCAGTGCCCAGCACTCTGCCAGACCCTGGAATGCCCAGATGATATAATATGCAATATAATAGTAATAATGGCTAAATTTTATGAATGCTACATTTTATTGATCATTTCGTTGTTATAATGTCTTTACATGTATTTACTGATTCTCTTCCTTACTGTCAGGGAATCTAGTGTGTACTTTTTACATCCTTTCGTATAAGACAATCCCACAGGCATAAATTCGTGTATTTACTCTTCAAACACTGATCCATCACCTGCTACCTAGAAGACACACTGTTAGGCACCAATTGAACGAACACATAATCTCAGCCCTTAAATCCAGTGGCAGAAACAGACATACCCACAAACGGCTGACTCCCGCAGTCCTGCAAAGGCCTTGTGATAAACATGAACGTGTCCCCTCCAAAACTTCCCCCAAGCTTGAGAATATGATTTTGAACAAATCAAAACCAGGAATACGTTGAGAAAGTTTTGTTCCACTCTATATTAAGAAAATAACTGAAATATTGTTAACATGCAAGACAGAGATCTTCAAAATTATATTTGAAAACAAAACACTTTCTTTTCTTGACTAACCATGTCAACTCCTGGACAGCATGGCCAGAATCTAGCGCAGCTACTTAGGACGTCAGTGAAAATCAGCATTTTCAATTACCTTCCCAGCCACTGACGCAAGCACAGAGCACGATTCCTCGAGGTCTCAATGTACAGCAACAGAAAATGCAAATATCCATGTCCTGCATTATGGCTAAATAGCATTTATTTGCCATCCATTAACAGCAACTTAGCATTGCAACAATTTCTAAGTGGAGCCTTATAAGTAACTGTAGTTTTAATTATTCGAGGAAACTACAGCATCCCTCCCCATTCATGGCTCCTGCTCAGTATCCAGGCGCTTCTAGGAAGTGCGGAGGGCAACTAAAAAGTTGAGGGTTTGGGGTCTTAAAGGAAAATGACCAACTTTGTTCAGAAAATACAATCTTCTTGGAAATGCAAATTAGAAAAGGGCATGTGTGCTCTTGTGTGTGTGTGAAAGAGAGAGAGAGAGAGACCATTTAAATTGGAGAATTAGCTATGAAAGACCAGAAGGAGGCCTCAGTCAAATCAGAGATGATATCACTCAACAGCCAATAAGGGTAAAAAGGAAAAGAGACTCCTTTGGCGGTAAAGGAAAATGAGCTACCTCATTTATTTTAAATGTTGTATTTACTCTATTTTGTTAATATTTAAATTTTTCTCCTACTGACTTCTAAAAGTGGGATTTGGGGGTATACACGAAGTTAAGCAAATGAAATAAGACAACAGAAATAAAAGCCAGATCAAATCAGCTTCAAAGAAGCATGCGAATTGGGTGGCGCCTGTGGCGGCTCAAAGGAGTAGGGCACTGACCCCATGTACTGGAGGTGGTAGGTTCAAACCCAGCCCTGGCCAAAAACCACAAAAAAAAAAAAAAAAAAAGAGAGAGCATGAAAGTTAATGGTAGGAAATACTTGGAATGGAATACACTGCTTTTCTATAACTGAGTTCTGAAATTTAGTTCTGAGTTCCTGGCAGTTTAGACAAAAGTTAAAACAGGTTGAATAAAATAAATATTCATTGTGCAACCAAAGGAAACAGGACGACATCTCCTGACCTCCTTCATTCAATCATAACCCCATCTCTACTCCTGGTGCCCAGACATTGGTGTCCCTATTTCTATAATATTTTTCTTCACTGCATTTGACAGTGTTCTAAATTCTGTTATATTGTATATTTTCTGTCTGTTTCTCTAGAACAGAGGTTCTCGACCTGTGCGTCGCAACCCACAGGAACCGTATTAAGGGTTGCAGCATTAGGAAGGTTGAGAACCCCTGCACTAGAAGGTAAGATTCATGAGGACAGGAGTCTATTTTTTTGTTTTCTTATTCTATCCCAAGTTCCTAGAATAATGCCTGGCACATGACAAATACAATGGATAGATAGATAGATAGATGGATAGACATAAAAGCATGGAGAGATTTCATTCCCCATCCTGAATTCCAGGTGAAATTCATCACGGGGTCCAATAAATAAATTACACCAGGCTGCCACACTGTGTTGAGGTGGCAAGATAACAGCCTGACCATCTGCATCCAGCATAACATAAAAGATAGGTGCAAATTCATAGCGTCAAAGCTGAACTTGGAGCCACAACATCTAAGTTCGGCTACCAAGGTCATCCCCTCTGGAGCTTGGCTTTCAATGCTGGTTCTGCCACTTATAAGCTTATAAGCTGTGTGACCTCTGGCAATTTCCTTAGCCTCTCTGTGCATCCTTTACTCCATAGGTAAAATGTGGTGGATAACACTACTTATCTTAAAGGATTTCCTGAGAACGAAGGGTTGATATATGTAAATCAAACGGACGATTACCTTGTACGTAGTAAAACCAAGCACTTGCCATTCATTTCAAACTCACTCTTGGTTTGTCAAAGATAATAAACCACTCTTGGCATCGTTGTAAGGTTAAAGGGATCTTAACATGCAATGACGTGCTAAGTTTTGAAATGGCTGAGTTTATTATTACTGGCTTATTTTCAGTAATACATTTATGGGAGAATACATTTATCACAAAAGTTTCAGAAAATGAAGAAATATAGAAAGGAGAAAGCAAAATTCCCTATATTCCAGAAAACAGTGAGAACTACTATTAGAATATTCTTGTACAGATACCTAGATTCCTTTCTGCACCATAATCACATGCATAATTACGTGTGTTTGTTTATGAAAATGCAATTTCTGATGAGTTAGAAGCATACAATGTACTGCTCTGAAATCTGCTTTTTAAATAAACTTATGAGAGTTTGATCTCATCTCTCATATGACCAAATAAAGATCTATATCATTCTATATAAGAGCTGCCTAGGATCCCATTCTATGAAAGTGCCTTGATTTATTTAGCCAATACTCCATTCAGAGACAGTTGGGTTCTTTCCAATTTGTGAAAGTGCTTTGTAAACTACAAAGTAATATACCAATGTTAGTTATCATCACGACCATTTTAAGAATAAATTCTAGACATTATCATTAAGCTCTTGAAAGGTCTTCTTTCACTATTTCTTTAATCCCCTGGAAGTGACAGTTGCATCTAACTGTATTCACACCATCATTTAAAAAACATGACATTTAGAGATTCCACATTTGAACACAAATACATGAACGACTGAATCAGAACTAGGGAAAGACATTGGGGAATAGTCTCAAAAGCCTGTTTCTCAGGACAAAGACCGTGTCCTTGTTCCTGGCACAAGCTCCCTCACTCTCCTCTGCTCCTAAACTGACATCACTCACTAATTGCTGCCCTTTTCCCCAGAATGTACCAGTGGCCTCAAAATTTTTGACAATGAACTCCAAGTAGCTATTATGTGAAGCAACTGGAACAGGCAGGAAAAATGAAATGTATTTGCTAACCCCATGTGGATGAGATAAAGAAGAAAAACAGGAGGCTGGGCTCAATGGCTCTCGTCTGTAATCCCAGCACTCTGGGAGGCAGAGGCGGGTGGATTGCCAGCAAGAGTTCAAGACCAGCCTGTGTCTCAAAAAAAAAAAAAAAAAAAAAAAAAATAAAAAAAATTGCTATTATAAAGTGTAGTGAAAAAGTAGTGTTGGCCTTGGAACAAATACTGGGGGTCTTATCCTAATCTAAAATTTGGGGGATGGCTTTCTGGAGAAAGAAATTAAAGATCAATAAGAGCTGGGGGAAGAGAGAGTGCTTGAGGAAAGAGAAGTTGCAAAAATGAGAGCTGGGAGAGAGTACATTATATTCTAATGCCTGAGAGAAGCCCATATGGCTGGAGCAGAGAATGAGGCCGAGACTGGATGAAGATAAAGCTGGAGAGGTAAGTAGGGGGTAGATATTATTGGGTTTTCTTTATTGAACTTATCCCAGTAACTATAGGAATTCATTGAATATTTTTATATCAATTTTGAAATAAGATTTATACACAGTGAAATGCACCAATTTTAAGTGTACCATAACATAGGTTTTAACAAATGGATACTACTGTATAACCACCATCCCAATAAAGATATAGAACGTATCTCTCATCTTGAAAACTCCCTTGTACCCAAGTGTAGTTAATTCCCCCAACCCAACCCCCCCCAGTTTCTTATCTCAGTATCAGTTTTAACGATGTGAGAACTTCATGTAAATAGAATTATACAGCTGTGTCTGACTTCTTTCACTTCGTATAATGTTCTTGAGCTTCATCCATGTTGTACGTATCTGTGCTTCCTTTTTATCACTAGGTAGTACAATATAGTCTAGACATACAACGATTTACCTTTTTATCAATCAATGGACATTCAGGTGGTTTTCAACCTTTGGCAGTGTGTTGCTATGAACATTTGAGTGTAACTCTCAGTGTGAACACATATTTTCATTTCACTTGAGCAAATACCTGAGAAGATAATTGCTAAGTCACATGATGAGCACATATTTATCTACATAAAAAATGTCCAGACCCTCGTACCACTTCGTATTTCCACCAGCAGTGTATTAGACTTCTAGTTGCTTCACACACTCCATATACATCAATCTTTTGGAAATGCAAATGACCTAGAAGAGCCCAGACAATTTTATTTCATTATCTATATTGTAGTCCTTAAATCAGGTAGCACAGATCTTCCAGCTTTGCTCATTCAACCTCATTTTGGCTACACTAGATTATTTATATCTGTATAAACATATATATTTATTTATGTTAGATTGAGCTTGTCAGTTTCTCTAGAAATTGGGATATTGGGTTTGTATTAAATCCAAAATTTGGAGAGATTTGTCATCTTAATACTGAGTTTTCTAATCCAGGAATATGATGTGTCTCTATTTAGGACATCTTGAATTTTCTCTGCAGTATATTACAATGTTCCCTCTACAGATTTTATACATATTTTGTTAATCTTATTCACTACATATTTTTGAATGCTACAATACATGGAATTGTTTTGGAGCTGGTATAAATATGGAAATAAAATTAATTTTGTATATCGATCTTGAATCCTAAGACTTTGCTAATCTCACTTATTAATCCTAATAGCTTTCTTTGTAGAACTTTTAGAATTTTCTACTTACATTATCATGTCACTGGTAAATAAAAACGGTTTTTCACCTCATTTTCCAATCTGTATCCCTTTTATTTTGGGTGCAATTGCAATGACAAAGACCTTCAATATGCTGCTAAGTGGAAATGGCGAGGGTGGTTCTTATTTCTCAGTCTTCGGGAGAAAACATTCAGTTTTTTAACAGCAAGTATAATGTTATTTGTATGATGTTTTATTTCACTTTTTTTTTTTTTTTGTAGTTTTTGGCCAGGGCTGGGTTTGAACCTGCCACCTCTGGCATATGGGGCCAGTGCCCTACTCCTTTGAGCCACAGGTGCCGCCCCCATACACTTTTATTCGGTTAAGGAATTTCCCTTCTATTCCTAGTTGACGGAGGGTTTTGCCATGAATGTATTGTAAAATATTCTCAAATTTTTCTGTATCTTTTGAGATGATAGTAAAGCATTTTTTCTTCTGGTAGAGTACATTGCTTTTTCAATATTAAAATAACCTTTAATTCCCGGGTTACATAGCACTTGGTTATGGTACATTCTCTGGATGTATAGCAGTATTTGACTCATTAATGTTTTATTGAGGAATTTTATATATCTTTCTGGGGGATATTGGTCTGTGGTTTTGTATGTCTTTGTCTAGTTCTGGTATCAGGGTAATACTGGCTGCATTAAATCATTTGGAAAGTGTTCACTCTTCTATCTTCTAAAAGAGTTTATAAAACGGATATTATTCCTAGTGTCAGAATTCAACAATGAAGTTGTTTTACTTCATTTGAAGTCTTTTCATTACAAATTCTACTTCCTTAATTGGTATTGGGCTATTCAAGTTTGTTTCTTGAGTTAGTTTTATGATTTGTCTTTGAAGTCATTTCAATTAAGTTGCAGAATTTATTGCTATAGAGTATTCACAATAATTCTCCCCTGTCCTTTACTGTATTAGGGTCTCTGACAGTGTCTATTGTTTCACTCTTGATATTCAATATTTTCCTTTTTTCTGATCATTCTAGCTAGAGATTTCAACTTTATTGGCTTTTTCAAAATCCTAGCTTTGTTTTTACATGTTTCACTCTCCATTTTTTTATTTCCTTTTTTTGGTCCTGTATTTTCTTTGCTTTGAAATATTTTAATTAAGGTTTAATGCATATACTATAAAATGATCCCTTTGTATATTGTAGAGTTCTGGTTTTCAATAATTTGACTATCATGCATATTAGTGTGCTTTTTCTTTGAATCTCCTTTTTGGGATCGTTGTTTTTTGGGGGGGATTTTTTTTGTGGTTTTTGGCTGGTGCTGGGTTTGAACCCGCCACCTCCAGCATATGGGGCCGGCACCTTACTCCTTTGAGCCACAGGCACCACCTGGGGTTTGTTGAATTTTTTGAGCCCATACATTAATGTTTTCATAAAATTTGCCACATTATTAACCATTATTTTGTCAAATACTTTTTTCTTCATTCTTTCCTCTCTTTTAGGACTTGAACTAAACATATGTTGGAAAGCTTCATATTATCCCAGATGTCCTTGAGGCCCTATTTAATTTTCTTCAAGTTTTTTTAATGGATCTTCTGATTAGATTATTTCTACCAATGTGTCCTTAAGACTACTTATTCTTTCTTCTGCTATTTCCAGTCTTATATTGGTCTCATCTTATAAATAGCCCTCTCTTATATTTTTCAGGTGTAGTTTTCTTACCTCATTTTTTAAAATTTCAATTTCTCAAGATTCCTTGTTTATTCCTTATGTCTATTCCTTGAGACCACGTTTTCCTTTATTTCTTTGAACAATTATAATTACTGATTTGAAGTCTTTGATGAATCAACACCTGACTCTATTTAGGGCAAATTACTGTGGACTGACTTTTTTCTTCAATGTGAATCATGCTTTCCTATTTCGTTACGTGTCTAGTAATTTTTGGTTAGAAACTTAACATTGTAGATAATTTATTATTGATTGTGATTTCTGTTATATTCTTAGTATTATTGTTTTTTTATATTCTAGCAGGCAGTAAGCATTCCTGTACTCAAACTTTAAAACTCCATCTTCGTAACAATATGTATTAGCTAATATCTCCTCACTCAGTCTTTTTTAACTTCTAATTGCTGGGTTTTTTTTTAACCTAGTCCTCTTTTGTGCCCATGGAGTTCGGCAGTCAGCCAGAGAATCAGAGAGTTTATAGTGAGATTTTGGTATTCCCCACTCTTAGATTCCCCTAAATTTCCAGTTGCTCTGCCAGTCCCAAACACCTCAAGCCAAAAAGGCTCCAACTTTTCAGGTATGGGAATCCACTCAGTCAAAAAAACCCTGAACTTATAAATCTTATTAAGTCCAGTTTTACCTTTCCAAAATTGACTATGCTCGTTTATCTGCTTTTTCAATGAGAAAAAAATTGAAATTGTTCCTCTCCCACTACCCTGCACATGCAGTTGGCTACAGATTATGGTACTGTTATAGCCAGATTTTAGGTTTCATCCTTTTGGCAACTCTTTTTTTCCCCAGTATTTTCTACCTAAATTTCCAGCTTCTCTGCTAGTCCTGATGCCTTCTGCTACTTATAGCAAGTATGGCTGCCATTTTCTCCTTCTAGACCTTCAAGGGACTGAGGAGTGCCCTTGGGCAAGAAATCCACAAATTTCTTAACTTTTGCAAGGTCTTAACAGAATGACTTTCCTCTGGCTAAAGCCCTCAAATAGTTTTTGTTTATATTGAGTTAGATTATATAACCATGTGAGGTTCACGCAACAAATCCATTTCACCATTACTCTCTCTTTTTTTTTTGCAGTTTTTTGCCCAGGGCTTGATTTGAACCCACCACCTCCGGCATATGGGGCCAGCACCCTATTCCTTTGAGCCACGGGTGCCACCCCACCATTACTCCCTTTTTAAAATACTTTGGAATGTAGGAGTTTTAGGTCCTGGTAATGTGATAAGATTAACATGTTAAAATTGTCATAGTGTAGATTGAAAAAAGAGATAGGCAAAGAACAATTAGAAAGCAGTCTTAGGTTTTTGGGTTTTTTTTTTTTTTTTTTTTGAGACGGAGCCTCAAGCTATCCCCCTGGGTAGAGTGCCATGGCATCATGCTCACAGCAACCTCCAACTCCTGGGCTCAAGCGAGTCTCCTGCCTCAGCCTCCCAAGTAGCTGGGACTACA
>CAUYTI010108688.1:0-33222 GCA_963575145.1 Galago senegalensis | reverse complement strand
GGCGTTGTGGCGGGCGCCTGTGGTCCCAGCTACTTGGGAGGTGGAGGCAGGAGACTCGCTTGAGCCCAGGAGTTGGAGGTTGCTGTGAGCTGTAATGCCATGGCACTCTACCCAGGGGGACAGCTTGAGGCTCTGTCTCCAAAAAAAAAAAAAACAAAAAAAACAGAATTTACTACCCTGGATCAAGATGCCTTCAAGCTGGTTCCCAAGGCTGTGAAGGAGAATCTGTCCCAGTCTTTCCCAGCTTCTGGTGGTCCTTTGGTTTGTGACAGCATCATTCCAGTCTTCACATGCCATTGTCCTTGTGTGTGCCTAGTTCCGTATTTTCCCTTTTAATATCGATATCAGTCATATTGGGTTAGGAGCCCACCCTAATTAATTATAGCTGGTTAAGTATGACTAAACTAATTATAGCTGCAATAACCCTACTTCCAAATAAGGTCACATTATGAGGACTTCAACCTGTGAATTTGGGAGGGACACAATTTAACCCAAAAGAGTTTAAATACTTTAGGAAAATTGTATAGATTCTAAGAATATGAATTGATCAATTTTTTACTAACAAATAAACCCATGTAACCACCACTCAAATCAAGATGGTGAATGTTCTCAGCACCCCAGATGGCTCCTTCGTACCCCTCCAGATAATTCTTTCTCAAAAATAACTGCTATTTTAGAGAGACTTTATTTTAAAACCGAAGATCTATTTTTATTTTCCAATATCTGTCTGAAACTATCTCACCAGGGCCTCTGCTATCCCCTGTGGTCTGGCCTTTTCTAAGCAAAAGACCCACTCCCAAGTCTGGAAAAGGTCAGAGGAGACATCTGCTAACGGTTTTGAGTCTTCCCTGCTGGCACTGAGGCACTGTTAAAGTATCAGTCTTCATCTGGTGACTGTCTGGGTTCATAGAAAAGCCAAATTAGCTTACACAGTGCTCCAGGGCAAATGCTTCCTATTGCATTTCCCCACTGTACTCCCAGGCCAGTGCCACCCAGTAAAATGAGGGGAAGTCATCTGAGGCCATCATCGGCCACCTCACTTCTGATAATGCTACCAGCAACCTGGTGATGGGGCCATTTCAAAAACATGAGAAAACTTATTCCCATTCATCCTAGAAACGTACATATTGGATATACACTAACACTTTTACTGCCTTGTGTATTTTCTGTTCATTCTCGCATTGTAGAGCTCTTCATAGATGGGTCATACAAAACATAGAGCAGAATTCAGCAGCTACAAAGGCAAGTTCCTCCAAATCTCCTTTTGCTACCTTAGATAGAGTACTCTGTGCCCACTGTGTCTAACAGCCTTTCCTCTGGTTATCATCTCAAAATCTTTTCAAGCTGTACAAAATTTAAATCCCCATGTTTCTCCTTGAAATCATACTGCATTGTCATTTTTGATTGGTTTTGCTTTGTTGGGGTTTTGTTGAGGGGGGTTATCTTTTCTGTTTGTTTGTTTGTTTGTTTTGAGACAGAGTCTCACTCTGTCACCCTGGGTAGAAGGCTGTGGTGTCATAGCTTACAGCCACCTCAAACTCCTGGGATCAAGTGATCCTCCTGCCTCAGCCTCCCAGAGTGCCAGATTACAGGCATGATTAACACGATCAGCTAATTTTGTTGGTCTGAATTTTGTAAGCCACTCCTCTACCTTTAGTCACCCAAGAAAAAATCCTGGGTATTGTTCTTGTTGTTCCTTTTTTCCTAAATCTCATCATACATCTAACCAAACAACACCGTCTTGGTGTTCCCATCCCTGCTGCCTAGGGCTGCTATCAGATCTTGGCTGTCCTCACTTTTGTATTCTCCCCCTCTAACATCCATGCCACACTGTCATCAACTTTTCTAAAATGGAAATACAGCAGAAGCTCCATAGTTGACCACCTCCCTACAGTGACCATCTCTCAAAGGTGGCCTAATATTCACAGACTGGATATGTACCACATGTACTTACCGGTGCAGTAGGCCTAGTTCCTTATGTTGACCAGCATGTTACAGTCCCAGGGGTGGCCACCTTACACAAGTTCTACTATATAAGCATCTTGTTTTTATACTTAGCATGGTCCACAGCCTCCTCATAACCCCTGGGTATAGACTAAAAGAGCCACTCATGCTCAGCTTCCCCTTTCTTTTTAGCCTGACCCCCCCTCCACACACACCCCAGCCCCTACTCCTTACCCAAGCAAGCCTCAGCTCACAAACTCCCACCTTAGGGATCCTACCTGGAGGACCCTTCCCCTGGATAAGTGGGATCCTACTGCCCTATTTAAGACCCCTCCATCCCTAGTGGCCAAATGATGCTGAACCAGTTGATTGACTGCTCTGGACCCTGATACCATGTCTTAGTTCATTTTGTGCTGCTACACTAGAATGCCCAAACTGGGTACCTGATAAAGAACTGAGAGTTATTTCTCAGAGCTCTGGAAGCTGGGAAGTCCAACATACAGTGAGCACCCACATATAGTGAGCACCTCTTGCTAGTCACAGGTGGTGGAAGGCATCACATAGTGAGAGAGAACAAGAGACTGAACTAACAGCCTCAAGGCCTTTTATAAGTGACGTTAATCCATTCATGAGGCAACATGGCTCATTAGGCCTCACCTTTCAGCACTGCTGCATTGGGGGATTTCGATTCATGCTTTTCGGAGGACACATTTAAACCAAAATACACTTCATCTGTAAAATGGAGGTCATAATAGCCCAACTCAAAGGGCTGTGGTGAGGAATGGCATTTTACTGTTGGTTGCTCGGAACAGCACTGGTAAATGGTTACTGCTGACTAGATTGTAGTTGTCAATATCCCCTTTACATCTTACTACCAAACTGCTAAATGGTGGGGCATCCTCCATTTAAACTTCTCCATCTTCCATGAGGCTGTGAGTTCCCCGAGAACAAGAGCAGCTCTCTATCATTCCTGAAGGCTCAGGACTAGCACAGTGGCTAGTGCACAGTCAGCAGAGATATTTATTCCGTCATTCACCTAACATAGCCAGGTGAGCTGTTTTTCTTGCTTTGTGTCTTGTGTGTTGTAGATAAGAATGAAATGATGTGTGTATGTGCATGCTTGGCCTGGCCCATCTTTCCACAGGACATAGCTTTGCAGATAACTGTGCAGTTTCCTTCTGTACTGAATGACATTGAATCTGTCGGCTCCACGGGCTCATAGGCTCATGGTCCCCTAGCTGCACCAGGGAATCAGATGAAAGTCATTTGAGGTTCAGGAATTGCTGCTTTGAATCAGCAACACACAAAATGATGTCTTGATCTTCGTCTGAACCTCTTTGTAGTTGTAACTGTGGAAGAGAATTTTGCTTGTCGATTGGGAAGTCTGGCTCCAGCCCCATTCTGACATTTCAGCTCTAAGACCCTGCCTGGGACTTCCATTTAGACCTTGGGTAACTCAGCTCCCTCAGCTGAAAAATGGAGTGGTAATTAGACTTAACTTCACTGATTCAGGACACTGAAAATCTTTGTAAATGTTACATAAATATAATACCGAGTAAGAATTCTTACTTAAAACAAAGGAAGAAACACTTAAGACAGGGATGGGGAACATTTTTATGATGGAATGTTAAATTACATTAAGTTAGTTATAATAAAATAAGGTTATATTCAAGAAACTTCAATTAGATAGACTGAAAAATTAACATTATTTTGTAAAATGTAACTACTATATATTAATAATTTCAAAAAGTTAAAACTGTTTGTTAATTTTAAAGTTACCTAACCTTTTAATGACTTTGTTGTGCTGCTTTTAGTTGGAAAGTGTTCAAGTGTTGGGTGGCAGCATGGAGGGCTGCAGCCTCAGTTGATCCTCTGATCCTCTAGATGGGGATCAGCCATTGTGACCTCAAGGGCATCTTGATTTGGGTTAGGTAGGAAAATGCAGGTTTAGCAACAATAAGTGGTTGAAAAGCAAGAAGTTGTTTCTTAGGCATGCCACCAAAGGCATGGATATTTTACTGCATTTTTCCATATTTCATTTTTTTTTTGAGACAGAGCCTCAAGCTGTCCCCCTGTGTAGAGTGCTGTGGCATCACAGGTCACAGCAACCTCCAACTCTTGGGCTCAAGCAAGTCTCCTGCCTTAGCCTCCCAAGTAGCTGGGACCACAGGCGCCCACCACAATGCCAGGCTATTTTTTGGATGCAGCCGTCATTGTTTTGGTGGGCCTGGGCTGGATTTGAACCTGCCACCTTAGGTGTATGTTGCTGGCGCCTTAGCCACTTGAGCCACAGGTGCCGAGCCTTTTCCATATTTCAATAGCATTTTTCTTAGCATGAAACAATGACTTAAAAATGTCGACTCCTGAGAGAGAATCAATTCCCTCTGCAGGTCTTTTAAGGCCTTGGCAATACTAACTATGTGGGGCGGAACTGCTAATTTGAGTGTGACGTCATAATTCTCCTGCAGTCAGTGAAACTTTCCTAATATTCTCCCACTAATAGGTCTGTAACATCTATGTATTCTTCAGATGATTCAAATATATTAATGTCATCCTGCTTATCAGTGACCCTTGCTAACTGGGAAAAATGCTCGCTCGCAATTTCCTTTCAAAGAGGTATTTTGAAAAAAAGAGCTTTTTTCTGAAGTGCTTGGATTTTTTGTCACATATTGTATGTAGGCTTAGTTTTATCTTGCAAGGATATTCAAGTCGTTTGATTTGACATGATATCACACAGAAATGCTGCATTCCTATAGAAATCTCTTGTCAACCATTCTTCTTGCTGAGTCTGTTCTTCATAAAATTTAACTCTCTGTTCTCACTCAGATGAAATTTCTCCCACCTCAGTCTCCCAGTCTGAGATAGGCTGACACCACTGCACTCTACTCAGGGCAACAATTTTTAAAATAAATTTCTATGAAACCATTACTTTGTAATGTTACTGTGATTTATTATGAGACATTCTAGATTCCAGTTCCACTGCTAGAACCTCTTTCTTCTGTGAAATCAGGCTTCTGACCACCAATTTATTAAATAACTTATTGATTCATTCCTTCTTATTTCCTAATTTCTCTTGCATAAGCATAAGGGATGCAGAGTAAGTGAGATTCTGTCCCTGATCTCAGGGAGCTGCCAATCTAGCAAGGTGGCAGTATAAACAGAGCACACTCAGAGCCAGGGTGGCTTTGCAGCATGGGCTCCAAGCCAACAGACACCTTGAGCCTTATTCTGGGGCTGATGGGGACCCTGTGAACTGTTGAGTCCTGTGAGTCTACTATAGACCCTGTGAGACTTTAGGACTCTGGGGGAGTTGAAATATTAAAATTTGTCTAATCAGTATTAAATTCAGATTAGTAGTCATTATTGAGTAGATGAGAAAAACACATTTCTTTTCTTTCTTCCTTTTTTTTTTTTTTTGAGAACAGAATCTCTCTCTGTTGCCCTGGTTAGAATGCCATAGAGTCAGCCTATCTTACCTGGGAGGCTGAGGTGGGAGAAAAGAGCATTTTATGTGAAGACCAGCATCATTACCAGAGATACCGAGGCAGAAAATGACATTCATTCTCTCTCTTTCCTTCTCTCTCTCACACACACACACATTCTTAAATGACAAATGTGCACTACCATGAATGTAACAGAAGTAACCTAGGTATCTAATAACCCTTTCTAAAGCAGGATTTGGTGCATTAACTTCTCTCTCTTCTTTATTATTAATATTACCTTAGTGAGGAAGGAGGGCTACGTGCTGGCCTCCCATAGCTATACAAATGCTCCCTCATTGTAATATAAGACCAGGGTGATGGATTCAAGACACGCTTCTAGTGACTCAGGATCCCATCTGCCTCTTAGAGCCGTGGAGTGTGGGCCGCTCAATTAGACCAGTACCTCACTGGGTTGTGTGAAAAGCAAATCTGTTTCAGTCAAGACTCTCTGGTTGCAAGTTACAAAGAACAACTCAGACTAAATTAGGGTTTTAAAATGGGGGGAGGGGAAGGGATTTTATCAGGTTTGAGGACACCTCGTGGAACCCAGGAGCAAATAAGAACAAAGGTTCAGAAAAGAACCGCCTGGCACATGGGCAGTGTCTAGGGGCCAGCCCAGTTCACTGCGGGGTGTCCCGAGCAAATAGCCTATCCACGTTTGTTATGCTCTGCCTCCTGCCTGCACTTGTGAACACTCCCAAGGGGACAACCGTGACTAACAGTGCACAGCACCTCACCTCTTAATGAGAATCAGTCTAGAGATGATGTCCAGAAATGAAGCCATAGGGCCACTGCTCTGTGCCGCCCCAGGGACAGACGTCCCTCCTCTGGTTTAATTTTCATCCAAGAGAGGTACTATGATTCACCTTTCTGAAACTTGTGCAATAAATGACAAAATTTTACCATTAAAAAAAGCATGATGGTCACAAAAATCTCTCACCTGCTAAAGAAGTGAAGAGGCCATCAAATAAATCTCACGAGAACTTTAAAAGAATTAAGATCATACTGAGCATGTTCTTAGACCACAATGGAATCAAACTGGACATCGGTAACTGAAAGACAACAGGGCTCACTTGAAACATGAGAAGGAAGCAACCTACTCCTGAAGTCATCAGGAACCAAAAATACACACATGGAACTGAATGAAAATGCAAAAATAACATGTCCAAATCCATGAGGTCCAGGGAATACACAGCAGAAAGGGAACTTTATAGTCCCACCCACTTACATCGATAAAGAGGAATGTCTCAGTCAGGGACAGAGAATCTGCAGCCCTAAGGCCATGTGTGGCCCTCTGGACCCTCCAGTGCAATCTTTGACTGAACCCAAATGTCACAGAGCAAATCTGTAACGTTTATTAACAAGGGTGCAGAAGAGAAAGATAAAGCTTTCCTTGCCTCCCTTGGTGCTTAAAAAAGAACAATCTTGAAATCAGAAGGTCGCAAGTTTCCTTAGAAATCAGTGAAATTAAAAACCAGAAAAATAATAGAGAAAATCAATGAAACAAAAATTTAGTTCTTTGAATGATTAGTAAAATTAACAAACCTCTAGCAAGACAGACAAAAAAACAGGAAGATACAAATTACCAAAATCAGAAATGAAACAGAAGACACCCTTACGATCCAGCAGACCTCAACAAAAAAGTACTTATACGTGTAAGTGTACACATACCATAAAATTATACTCATATTAATTTGAAAATGTAGATGAGCTGGACCTCAAAAACCACAAACTACAAGAATTCACCCAGTAAGAAATAGTAAATTTGAGTAGTCTTGTAACTATTGAGGAAATTGAGTTTGGAATTTAAAACTTCTCCCCAAAAAGACTTTTTTTTTTTTTTTCCAATTTTTGGCCAGGGCTGGGTTTGAACCCACCACCTCTGGCATATGGGGCTGGCGCCCTACTCCTTTGAGCCACAAGCTCTGCCCCTCAAAAGACATTTCTAGGCCCCTGTATTTTCATTAAGAATTATTTCAAATACTTAAAGGAGCATTAACACTAATTTTACATAATTTCTTCAAGAAAATGAAATACAAATTAACTCTTTTTAATTTATTTTATGAGCAGAATTACCATGCTATCAAAGCCAGACAATGATAGTACCCCTTGCCAAAAAAAAAAAAAAAAAGAAAAATAAACCAATATTCTTCAAGTACATAAAGGCAAAAAAATCCCTAACTATATGTCAAGCAGAATTCACCAATATATTTTTAAAAAATATATGCCATTACCAAGTAGAATTTAATTCAGATTTCCAAGGACAGTTCAATATTTTAAAAACTGATTAATATAATCAGCCTATTAATAGACTAATGAAAAAGAATCCCAAAATCATATAAATTAATGCAGAAAAAAGCACTCATTCGTAATAAAAAATAATAGTAGGAATAGAGGAGAACTTCCTCAACTTGATACTAAAGATCTTCAAAACACCTCCAGCTAACATTTTACTCACTATGAAATAATGAATGCTTTCTTTCCCCTTAAGATCAGGACCAGGAAATGTATTCAAGTGGTGGAGGGTCTACCTTTAGCTAAAGGGTAATAAATAGAAATAAAAGACATGAAAAGTGGAAAGGAAAAAAATAAAACTGTCCCTATTTACAAATGACATTATTGGCTGTGCTAAAAAAAATCCCTAGGAAAACACAAATTAAAAAAAACTAGAAATTAATAAGTGTTTTCAGTAACATGATAGGACACAATATGAAGATCTATATCAATCATATCTATACTAGCTATAACACATAGAAACAGATTTTTAAAATATAATACCCTTTAGAATTGCTGAGAAATGAAATACGTGTGTATAAAAGGATTAAAACATGCACAGAACTTGCATGTTGAAAACGACAAAATTCTGATGAAAGAAATGAAAGGTCTAAATAAATGGAGAGACATACAGGAGTTTGTACTGGAGAGAATTCACTATAGTAAGATGTTAGTCCTCCCCCAAGCAATATACAGGTTTAATGTAATTCTGTCAAAATCCTAGCAAGACGTTTTGTAGGTACGAACAAGATTATTCTACAATTTATATGGAAAGGCAAAGGAACCAGAATAGATCAAACAACTTTGATAAAGAAGAATAAAGAGTGAGGAATGACTCTTCTTGATTTTAGGAAGCTGATTTATAGAGCTACAGTAATGAAGATGGTGTTATTTTGGTAGAGAGACAGACACATAGATCAATCAATGGAACAGAATAGAGAGCCCCGAAATAGATCCACTCAAATACAGTAATTTTTTAGAAAGAGGCAAAAGGGTTCTCCAGATGTCTTTCCAAAAGGAACGTATTAAATTGCAATCCCACCAGCAATGTTCTTTAACAATATTCAAAATGTATATGTAAAGAAAAGCAAATGATAAAACATATGGGTCAGTGAAATATAAACATGAGGTAAATATGGATAAAGGGCATACTGTTTCATAAATTTGAAATTATTTTCATATTAAAAGCTAAAAACAAGAAAAAGGAATAAGGAGCTAACCATTTGACAAATGGGGTTAAGGAGTCTCCTCCCTCATATTATTCTTTCTTTACCTTTAGGACACCTAAGATAATCTGCAATTAGAGATTCATTATTGTGAATGGTGGTTTCTTTGTCAACTCCCCTACAAGACTATGAGCTTCTTGAGAGCCTTATCACCCTGGAACATCACAGCATCCCCAGCACCTAGCATAGTGGATGGCAGATGGAGAGCACAGCAGGTAGAATGGAAATAATGCAATCTGGATTTATGGTCTTGAAAGATGCTTATGTATTCACTGGGCACAGTGGCTGATGCCTGTAATCCTAGCACTCTGAGAGGCTGAGACAGGTGGATTGCTGCAGGTTATGAGTTCAAGAGTAGCCTGAGGAAGAGCAAGACCCTGTCTCTACTAAAAATAGAAAAAGTAGCTGGGTGTAGTAGTGGCTGCCATAGTCCCAGCTACTTGGGAAGCTGAGGCAAGGAGATCACGTCAGCCCAAGAGTTTGAGGTTGCTATGAGCTAGGACAGCACAGCATTCCACCCAGGGCACAGAGTGAAACTGTCTCAAAGAAAAAGAAAGAGAGAAAGGAAGGAAGGGAGGGAAGGAAGGAAAAGAAAAAGATTCTAGATACAAAGAGAAAAAAATAAGAAAGACCAGTCTTTGGAGGGAAGTGTAGGTCATTTTTCCCCATCCAAGAATCACAGATGTTTCTAAGCCAATGAATGGTATATAGAAGACCTAAGGAGATATTTCGGTTACTGAGGAAACAAAACATCTTGATAGCAACTATTTTCATGCAAATAATCAATGCACCTTAACTGTCCAGAATATTCCTTAATGTTTTCCCCAGTCTTAATCTTCTTTTACCCATATCATATTAAACTTTTTAGTTTACAAACCTCCAATTATTAGGTGATATTAAACAGCAACAACAAAAAAGGCACTGAGTAAAGTATTTGTTTGCTGATCCAGAGACTACTGCGATGGTCTGAGCAAGAAAGAGATGGGTGACTTGGGTTATAGTGAAGACAAGAAGAATGGAGAGAAAAAAAAGAGAAGGGAGAGGATTTTGAGCTTTTTTTTTCTTAGTCTTTTTTGTGCTACTGAAACAGACTACCGGAATCTGGGCAATTTATAAAGAACATTAACTTTATTTATCACAGTTCTTGAGGCTGGGAAGTCCAGGTTCAAGGCGCTGGCATCTAGCGAGGCCTTTTTGCTGCATTCTCACATGAAAATGTGAAGAGCAAAAGAGGATGCTGTGTCCTCAGATGGCAAAAGAGCATAAAAGAACAAACCCACTTCTGCAAACTCTTTGTTTAGTGGCATTAAGCCCTTCAAGAGGTCAGAGCCCTCCTAACTTAAGTACCACCCATTAAGCCCCATCTCTGAACACTGTTGCATTGAGGATTAAGTTTGCAATGTACAGATGTTGGGGCCTACTTTCAGATGATAGTAGAGGCATATTGGTTTTGCACCTAGGTATGCCCCCTTTCCTGTAGAGCAACTAAGGAAGTTTGATAGCATCTGGGACTATAAGGAGCCATTAGGTTGACTGGGGCAGGGACTTCTTAGAAAACCCTCCTTATTATTGAACTAATCATTTATGTCTTTCTTAGGTTGAAGGAGGTAAAGAAGCATTTTTTTTTGCTGGATTACAGGCCTCATGAGGGACTAAAATGAAGCAGAAAGTAGTAAACAGTACTCATGAAGTGCTCCCTTATCTCCTAAGTGCACCTAATTATCTCACTGTAATTTAGATACTCCATCTGAAGATAATTGAGAATTGACTGTACCTGTGATGAATTCATTAGCTTAAAAACATGGTGAAAGGCCCCTTATAGCCCTGAAAGCCTCAGCCAAGCATCCTTTAAAATGCATAAGAGAAAATGTCCTCCTTTTGTCCTCCTCTTAAATCTCCCAAAGCAGCCAGGCTTGTGTCAGTCGTACAGGCAATCATCCATTCACTCCCAGGCAAGATCCCGGCGAAATGATGCCCATGAAATGGTACTCTGGGCAGTGGGCTGGATACCGCAAAGAAACATACTGAGAGTCCAGCTCCAGAGGCTAATGGATAGATGGACCTGAGATGTAGCCTGGGGGAAATCCATCAGTCAACCTGGTAGTCAATTAAGATTTTAGTGAGCACCTACTACATACTAGGGAAACACGTGTTTATGGTTCTCAACCATAGGCAGTACCTCCCCCAACAGACAAGTGGAGATTTATAGGGGCATTTTTTTGGCTGGCATGATGAAAGGGTGGTGGTGATGCTCCTGGAATTTAGCACATGGGAAGCAGGAAATATGAACACTCTGTAAGGTGTGAGACAAACCCACATAACATAGAAGAGCCCTGCATAAAATATCTATAGCACTCTTATGGAGAAACACTGTGCCCGGCTGAGGCATAGTGAGTAACCCAGTGTGAGTGGGACATACCCCATTTCTATCCTCAAGAACTAATTGGTGCCAAAGGACAACTCATGCCTCCCTCTGCTTGCACCCTGCCTCCTTATTCTTTCCCTGGGAGGAATGAATTGTATCTTCCCTTTAAAGATGAGGAAAAAGACAGACACGCTAGTCAGACATCATAACAGCTCATAAGTGGTAGAGCTGCGACTCAGGGTCTTGATGCCACAATTCCATTGACAATTCCATGGAGTCCCCTAATAGACATCCATAAAACAGAACTTTTTATATTTAAACTCCCAGCACAAGTCATCTCTCAATTCAATCCTCAGCTCTGTGGTTTTGGGTGACCATTGCCTTAGAAAATAAATAACAATATCAAGATTTATATATGTTAGCTTATTTAATTGAAATTTTTATTAAAACAATTATAGATTTGCATGTATTTATAAGAAACAATGCAGAGAGATCTCATGTACCTTTTCCTGTTTTCCCCAAAGGTAACATCTTGTACAATAATAGTATGAAAATCACAAGCAGAACTTTGGCTTTGAGACAATCCACTAATCTTATTCATACTGCCCCTATTCATGTGTGTGTATTAAGTTCTATTTAATTTTAGCACAGGAGTAGGGATGTGAGTACCCATCATCACAGTCAAGATAGTTAACACACCACAAAGTTATCTTCCTGTTACCTGTTTACAACCACATCCACTACCCTCCTCCACGACTACCTTTTGTCCCTAACCCCCAGGAGCTCCCAACTTCTCCTCCATTTCTAAACTTTGTCATATCAAATATATACAAAATAAATAAATAAAAATGGCTAGGCATTGTGATTTACACCTGTAATCCTAGCATTTCAGGAGGCTAAGGCAGGAGGATCACTTGAGCCCAGGAGTTCAAAGTAGCAGTGAGCTATGCTGATGCCACTGCACTCTATCCTGGGTGACAGAGTGAGACCCTGTCTCAAAATATATATACACATGTATATATCATATAAATGGAATTACATAGTATGTAACACTTTGAGATTGGCTTTTTTCATTCCACATGTATCAATAGTTTTGTTCCTTTTCATGGCTGAGTAGTATTCCATGCTATGGACATACCAGTTTGTCTAACCATCTACCCATTAAAGGCCTCCAAGATGATTCCAGTTTTGAGCTATTAAGAACAAAGCTGCTATAAACATTTGTGTATGAGGTTTTTGTGCGAACATAAGTTTTCATTTCTCTGGGATAAAAGCCCAATTAGTACAATTGCTCTGTCATACAGTAATTGTATATTTCATTTTATAAGAATTTTCCACATTCTTTTCCAAAGTGGCTACATCGTCTTATACTCTCACCAGCAAAGTATGAGTGATCCAGTTTCTCCACATCCTCACCAGCATTCCCCCCACCCGGCTTTTTTTTCAACTTTTTATTTTAGCCATTCTTATAGAATTTTGTTATGATATATTTTTTTATTTCACATTAATATGAGGGTATAAGTAATTAAGTTACAGTGTTTGCATTTGTTAAAGTCCCTGTAGTAGTGTGTCCTGCACCCAGGAGGGTGTCATATACCCTTACATTGTGTCCTTGAGGTGGGAGCACGCTATGCCCCTCTCTTTTCCCCTCTCTCCTCTCTCTCCTCCCCCCTGCCCTCAACTTGTACTGAATTGAGTTTTTCTCTTGTGTGGGCATATATTAGTTCATCTACTGGCTTCATGTTAGTATTGAGTACATTTGGATACTTGTTTTTCCATTACTAGGCATCTACCCAGATAAAAAAAATCATTTCATCATAAGGACATTTTCAATGGATTGTTTATCTCAGCTCAATTTATAATCACCAAGGTGTGGATACAACCCAAGTGCCCATCAACCCATCAGTGGATTAATAAACTGTGGCATATGTATACCATGGAATACTCTTCAGCCATAAAAAGATGGAAACTTTACGTCTTTTGTATTAACCTGGATGGAGATGGAACATATTCTTGTAGTGATATTTTATTTATTATGGTTTTAGTTTATATTTCCTAAATAATGATGGTGAACATCTTTTCATGTACTCAGTTGACAACTATATTTCCTTTTATGTGAACTATTTCTTGATTTCTGTTGCCCATTTTTAAATGAATTGTTTGATTTTTTTGCTGCTGAGTTTTAAGAGTTCTTTATATATTCTAGGACTAGTCCTTTTGGCATATATGACTTGCCAAACAAGAACATGTATCTTTGTGGTGTGGCCTCGTTGCAAAGATAAGGATTCTTTCTATTTTTTCTCCCAGTCTGTAGCTTGCCTTTCTCTTCACATAGACTTCCCATAACAAAAGCTTCTAATTTTGAGGAAGTAAAATTTATTAATTTTTCCTTTATGAATCAACTTTTCAATGTCTACAAAATACCTTGCTAGATCTTGGTAAGAATTATGTTAAACCTACAGAGAAGTTTGAGGATAATTGACATTTACTATCTTGGATCTTCTGATCCACAAACACACTATGTCTCCTCAGTTATTTATATCTTCTCTGATTTCTTTCATCACACAGCCTACAGATCCTATGCTTGTTTGGTTAAGTTTACATGTAAGTATTTAATTTTCTTTGTAATAACCATAAATAGTTTGTGTTTTTAATTTTATTTTCTGCATGTTCGTTTCTTCATACATAGCAATGCAGCTGGGTTGTTTTTTTTTTTTTTGAGACAGGAGCCTCAAGCTGCCCCCTGGGTAGAGTGCTATGGCATCACAGCTCACAGCATCCTCCAACTCTTGGGCTCAAGTGAGTCTCCTGCCTCAGCCTCCTGAATAGCTGGGACCACAGATGCCCGCCACAATGCCCAGCTATTATTTGGTTGCAGCCATCATTGTTGTTTGGTGGGCCGGGCTGGATTCAAACCCACCAGCTCAGGAGTATGTGGCTGGCGCCTTAGCCACTTGAGCCACAGGCACTGAGCCAATGCAGCGGTTTTTGAGTGTTGTTCTTGCATCCAGCAACCTTGCTGAATTCACTTCTGAGTTCTAAGGAGGTTTCTTATAGATTACTTGGAATTTTGTACATAGACAGTTCTGCTGCCTGTAATAATGACAATTTTATTTCTTATTTTCCAGTATACATGTCTTTTATTTCCTGTTCTCGACTTATTACAGTGGCTAGAACTTCCAATATGATACTAAATAAGCATGGTGAGGGTAGAAATTTTTGCCTTTTTCTCAATATTAGGAAGATGGGATGTGAGCTATAGTTTTTTGTAGATGCTTTTGATCACGTTGAGGTAACTCCTTAGTTTCTAGCTTGCTGAGAGTTATTATGATAGATTGGTATCATATTTTTGTCAAATGCTTTTTTCTGGATTAATTAATATGAACATATGATTTTCCTTAATTAGCTTATTGACATGGCAGATTGCACTGATTGAATTTTAATGTCACTCTCATAATTAGTATTGCTAGTAGCTATTGAACACTTATACCCTTATCTCATTTAAACCTTGCAACAGCCATGTGAGATGGGTACTCTTAGTATCAGCCTAATCATACAAAGGGAGAAATACAAGCTCAGAGAGGCTAAGAAATCTTCACACAGTTAGTTAAAGGCAAATCTAGAAAGTGAATAAGGGACTAGTCCCCATCACTTATTCTGTCTTCCGCCCGCCCCTGCTTGCCTCTCTTCAGGTGCTGATAAGAAATTCCTTTGCACAGGAGTTTCTGCCATTGTAAATAAACAGGGAACTTGACTATACTAAGTAGTCTCACCACAAAGATAAGGATTCTTTCTCTCCTTGCTTGTTCTTGAACTTGAACAATACATAGTCCCTTTTTAGGAAGTACCAAAACTGGTGTTGGGTCAGAGCCAAAGCTCTTGGAAATGCCTTCTTGGGAACCAAGTGTGACAAGGGCACACAGAGAGAGTCATGATTCATGATTAAACCCAGTTATTTCACTTTCCAAGCTTAGCTAGTATGGCGGGCAGAGCCGTACTGAGATAGGCAGAGATGCTACTGCCTATCAAGCTGCTCTCAAAAAGATTTACGTGTGAGCAATAAGAACCTGACATTCCCCTTTAGCAACACGCTGGGATCATGGCCCCTCTGTGACTCAGAATGGGATTTCACAGCAGAGTAGGAAAAGCTACCTCATGCCATTGTTTGTCCCAAATGATTAAATTAAGCATATTTGCCTATTGTTAGAAATTGTTTTTCGTTTCTCCAAATAAACAACCCCGGGATTATTTTCTTTTTTGTCTAGTCTCCATGTCATGCCACAGACAATACAGACATTGGACAAACACTTTGGGAGCGGAATTCACGGTGTTTATTAGATTTCCCTTTGCTCTCTTGGTTAATTCAAATAACCATTTCTCTCCTCTTTTAAAGGAAAGAAGTATTTGGGGCCAACTTTTTCAGATCCACTCTCTTCCTAAGCCATGACCCCCATCCTCTGCATCTCACAGTGTCTCTTTTCTCCACAAGATTTCCTCCCCTTACTATGTATTTTTTTCTTTAGTTTCCAATAAATATTTCAAAGAAAACCACGTGTCCCAGCTTCTCCAGTTCTTATTTCTCCAAAAATAGCTTCAATAACTGCGCCTTGGGCTATTTTGCTCAGTAGATTCAAGTTTTGTACTTACTTCCCTTTTCTTTAAGATATGACCCTACTCACCCCTGCACACAGTACATACATAGTATGGTGGCCATTTCACCCTCAAGATAGCAGAGAAGGGGGTCATTTCTTGACTCTTCCTTCCCATGAGTCCAAAGCCTGAGAGGTTTCCTTTGTTGGGTTTCCTGGGCTATCTTGAGCTATCGCCTCATTTTTTGCCTTTCTATCTGAGAGCCTTAGTTGGTTCAAGAAGCTCTTCTATACATTCACCCAAAGGAGTATTCTGTGAAGGTAAAAGGACCCCTTTCTGAACAAATCATTGGGTCAGCCCAGAGTTGCTATTCTGCATTGACAAAGTGGACAGCTGCCTCCTGGGGACTAATAAACACCTCCCCTACTTACTCACTTACGCAGACCTTTAGATCTCTTTCTCACCCCCACACAAAGGGCCTGAGAAAACAAGTATAGGGGAGAAGAGAGACACGTTGACTGTCATTTTCTTGGGGTAGGAAATAATTTGAGCAGATGTGACCAGAAGGAGTAGTGAAGAAAGCTGAGAGACACAGGTCCCTAGGCCCCATATGGAGTGGATGAAAAGTCACCTTGCAGTAAGAAGGTGTCAAGGCAGGGAGGCTAAGGTCTCTTTAAGACTAACAATGAGTGGCGCGGTGCCTGTGGCTCAACTGGCTAAGGCACCAGCCACATACACCTAAGGTGGCGGGTTCGAATCCAGCCTGGGCTCGCCAAACAACAATGACGGCTGTAACCAAAAAATGGCCAGGCGTTGTGGCGGGCGCCTGTAGTCCCAGCTACTTGGGAGGCTGAGGCAGGAGACTCGCCTGAGCCCAGGAGTTGGAGGTTACTGTGAGCTGTAATGCCACGGCACTCTACCCAGGGGGACAGCTTGAGGCTCTGTCTCAAAAAAAAAAAAAAGACTAACAATGAGCCTATTTTAATAGTAAATTTTCCCTGGGTCCCCTAGCCTGGATTAGCCTGGGTCAAGCCCCAAATCTCCTGTTCTCGTCGGCCAATTGCTATTCCCTATCAGTTCCAGGTGATTCTCTAGGCCTGTGCAGAAGTACCAGGATGACCCAGTTGTCATACATGCTGCAAATTCTATTTCTCTCCCAGAGAAGAGTTCTCTGAGGAACAGTAGTGTTTGGCTGAGTGGATCTTTAGCTGGTGGGATATTCTGGGTTCTGACAGCTGCAAGACAAGAAAACATTTCCTGGCCATGATTAATCAATGTCATCTTTATGGCTCCTGGAAGTAACAAGTAACAAAATATGCTCATTGGCTAAACCACCACAGCTAGTGTGGACTGGGCTGGACTGGACAAGCTAGAGCAGGGACAAGCTTTGTGAGGAATTCATAACACTAATGCTGGCTGAGATATGAGCATCTCTCCCCGTCACCTTGTTCACTGCTATCCCTCCAGTAACAGAAATAGTAGGAAAGGAACAGCTAAATGCCCTTGAATCTAGTACGGAAAAAGCTAAAATTGCAGAAATGAAGAGCATTCTTACAGAAAAGGGGAAGAAATAAGGGAATAAGACAGATCTTTACATAGAAAGAGGCTCAAGGGTGGTGCCTGTAGCTCAATGAGTAGGGTGCCAGCTCCATATACAGAGGGTGGCAGGTTCAAACCTGGCCCTGGCCAAACTGCAACACAAAATAGCCAGGCATTGTGGCGGGCGCCTGTGGTCCCAGCTACTAGGGAGGCTGAGGCAAGAGAATCGCCTAAGCCCAGGAGTTGGAGGTTGCTGTGAGCTGTGACGCCACTGCACTCTACCAAGAGCGACAAAGTGAGGCTCTGTCTCTAAAAAAGAAAAAGAAAGAAAGAAAGAGGCTCAAGACTCCAGAACATATCTCTGGCTAGACAGGAATTGGCAGTTAGGTACCAAGAAGTCTGAGGAGTAGATGATACCGGTGATTTGATAAAGGGGAGTCAAAGACAAAGGGATCAGGAGCACTCTGGAGGGCAGAAGAGCTAGCCTGACCAGGTGGCTACCTCCTAGACCACCTAGACCAGTGTTTTCCAATCTTTTTTTTTATCTCACAGCACACTTGAACCTATAGTTAAACTTCCTTGGTGCACTTAAATTATGTTGATCATAAAAAGAGTAAAAAAGTAAGATGATAGTTACTGTGTTTTAAAACTCTTTTGTAAATTATTTAATTAATGCTCTTTAAAAATTATTGCAGCACACCATTGTGCTGTGGCACATCAGTGGAAAAATCACTGTCCTAGACAATGAGCTGTTCTTTTTTTTTCCCATTCAAATTTCCTTTATTATTTCTTATAGCATAACTGTGTACATTAATGCAATCATGGGGTACAGTGTGTTGTTTTCATACACATTTTGAAATACCCTCATCAAACTGGTTAGCATAGCCTTCATGTATTTTCTTAGTTATTGAGTTAAGACATTCATACGGTGAGTTATACCAAATGTCTTTCTGGACCAGGAATATCCCCTGGATACACCAATTCCCATGATGACCAAGCAACATTTATTGAGTGGATGCTATGTGTCCATGCTTAATGGAAGTACTAAGATACCAGACCATGCTCTCACAGCCCAGTGGTAGAATTTTGCTCACAATCCAATATGGTCACCACTTCTCAGTCATTCTGCTCAGTCCCAGGGATTCAGCAGTGGATAAAGCAGTGTGGTCTCTAGAGACAGCTGTGCATTTACCAAAATCCCTTCCCTCTTTTTCTCAAGCACACAGCTAGACTACATTCCTCAGGCTTTTTTTACAGTTAGATGTGGTTGTGTGGTTGATTTCTTGCAAACAGAAAGTAAACTTAAATGAAATGTGCCACTTACAGACCTAGCCCACAAGAAAAAAAGAAAGAAAAACAGAACCACTTAAGTTGTGTGATCTCTCTTTTCCCCCATTACTGGGCTGAAGATGGATTCTCAGGGGAACTTTGGAAGCTGCATATTAAAGATGTTAGGGCCCTCATCAGTTTGGTCCTGAAGGACTTCATGGAACAGAACACATAACATTACTGTCCACCCCTGCCATTACCAATTAGATGTTATGTGAGTAAAAAAGGAACTTTTACTTTGTTAAACCATTGAAGTTGAGATTCTGGGATTTATCTCATCCAAAAGCTAGCATTACCTTAACACCAAACTCACTAGTCCTTGCTTTCATGAAGCTTGCAGCCTAGTGGGTATACAATAAAGAAATTTCCAGAGTCCCATGGAAACAGACAAGAAAGTGACCAACGTTGTCTAGAATAATGGCAGAAAACTTCACATAGACCATAACATTTGAAATTAAGTCTTGAATGAGAGAAAATATTCCCTATAAGAGAAAATGAGCCAGTTGAGGGTGGCATATGCAAGGGACCCAAAATGAGAGAGCTCAAGGAGAGTATGGCCCAAAAGCAGAAAGCAACAGGGTGGGCGAGGCCCATGGGGGCTCATACACTGAAAAGAAATGAAAAAATGTCAGGCCACTCTGGGGATATATGTCTATGTAACTCCAGGCATCGGCATATTTGGAAGCATCTGGAGGTGTGGGACAGGATAGCATGAGACAATCTCCTTTATGACATCAATCCAAGCCAGTCCCTTGACCAGAAGACCATGGGGCAAGAAATGAAGGCTGTCACCTCAGTTCTTGTTGTTCATAAGTCTGGATTCCCTGACCCCTACCCTAAACCCTGTCCCTCAACACTCTCACCCCTATGTACTGGGAAAGGAATTCAACAAGTGGTCTTGCCCTCGCCCCTCCCATATACAGAGGTTGCTCTTCTAGGCATCAATCCACTGGCTGTGCTCTGCAGCTGTGGCCTGTGAACACCATCCAGGAGGCAAGATCCCAAGAGCCAAAAGTCCAAGTGAAAGAGCAACCACCTGCATGTTCTGTTATGTCTGACTAATTTCAAACGAATATTCCAGCGCTTCAGATGTTCCTGGACAGCTCTCCAACATCCTGTAATTAGCCTAAATGGATGTGCTCCATGCGGGGAGATAGAAAGAGGATGACTCCAATCTGAGAGGTGAAGATGAATAAGTAAAACCATAGACTGAACTGGAAGGGACCTTTGAGATCACCCTAGTCGAAATTCCTTGTGTTAACAGATGAGAAAACTGAAGTTCAGGAAAGGGTCATGGCTTGCCTTACGTCAGAGTGAGTCAGTAGCTCAGACAGGGCCTCTAGGTCTCAATTCCCAACCCAGTGCTCTTTCCACTATACTAATCAAGCATCTAGACCACTTGGAAGAAATACACTAAATGCTACTGATGAAGGACATGGTGGGTGGTTCCAAGGCAGGGACGTTGTACATCCAGCCAGAATGCTACAGACAAGGGTCAGTCACATGTTTTCCATTTATAGTCTTTTCACTAGGCTGCATATGTCTGAGAACCACAGGCAGAGGAGAAATTAATTTGAGCCTGTGCCTGGTCTATTTGCAGAGGTAGGAGATAGTCATGACTCTGATCTGATGTGAGGGGTAATAAAGAGGCTATCCTGCCCCCAGATAATCTTCCCCATCAGCCCGCTATTCCAGGTAAGTACTGCCTTTCCTGGAGACTGCCTTTAAAGAAAGAAAGAAAACACTGAATGCTATTTCCAGTCACTAAAATTCTATGAATTAGGCCTGTATTTGATTTCCAGGAATTCTATAAATCTACACTGAGGAAAGCAGCAAATGATGTAAGCCAAGGACCTGACCAATAGATCATAGACTACCTGGATTTTCTTAGAACTCTCTGGTTCACCAAGAGAAATATCCCTGCTTTGGAGACTAATTGCAGTGAGAAAATAGCCCAGAGATGTGGATGGGGCTTGGCAATCCAAACTGCCTCAGACTGTAAGCTACAGAGAGATCTATTGTATGCACACTTCAGTTCTAATCACTGCCATCTTAAGGTCTCACTTGCCACATCCTTGACTCGTCACACAAAGAGACCTCTCTTCACTTCTTCCTGCAGCTGGATTCATAGGGATCGCTCCTGATTTCTGAGGTTAGTGTATTGGTGATAGCTTTCAAAACTCTCTTGCCCATACCTTATAAAGCAGGTAATATGGTGATCATATATTCCTCATTTGACAAATAGAAAACCTGTGACTCAAAGAGGTTAAGTGACTTGCACAAAGTCACAAAAGCAATCAAAGTCAATGTCAAATAAAACTGGAATCCACATGTTCTTTCTGTCTCCAAATCATGCCCTCTTTCTCTATGCTGGTATTTCCCAAAGTGTTCTTCACAGAGCACAAGTTTATGGAGAATTATGTTGGTAGAAGAGGTGGGATGTTCCAAATCTAATAAGCATTTGCTTCTTTTTCTGCTCTCCTTGTGGTGATATACTAGGAACATCAGCATATTAGAGACTCTGAGAAGTAACCTACCTGCATAATCCAGAGTTTTCAAATGGTATTTATAAATAATAAGAGTTTACATCAGTTGGGCACTTACTGTGCTAGGCTTTGTGATAATTTGCATACATTAGCTTATTTTATCCTACAGATGATCTTATGATCTTTGTACTGTGCTTATCCCCCATTTTACCAATGATGAAATTGAGATTTTGAGAGAGGAGACTTGCCCAAGTTCACACAATAAGAACATGACTAGAAGAGTTCTCAAACCCAGAGGTCTGACTCTATGAAATATCTGACCCCAGAAATTTTCTGTCCATAAACCCTATTTATATCTCGAAGAACTACCTTCTTACAAAGGCAACCTTGGGAAATGAAGTCTCCCATTCACCAGCCTCTCAACAACAACCTTGCCTTGTTCTGCCTCATCTCTCAACACCCAGAAATGCCTATAAATGGTGTTACTTTCAAACGCTGAGCAGTGAACCCAAAGGCTGGAAAATAAGACATATTTAGCTACAGGGGGAGACAGAAAATTATAGAGTACAGGAGCACTGTGCCAGAAGGGCGGCCAAAGACTGGGACCCTGAAAGACAAGATAGGAAGACATCACCAAACAGGCCTATTTCACAGTTTTGCTGTACATTCTCAGAGGCAGGATCATAACAGACGACTCAGTTGAATCAATCAAGCCCATTTTCTCTCTAGCCAGCAGGGTAACTAGAATGATATATGAGGTCAGACAAGTGAGTTCACAAACTCATCATAGAGAAAGGGCTACACACCTTATTGCTAAATATCACTACAGTCACCTTTGAAGTGCTCCCTTTGACCATCTAGGGACTACCTTTGAAGTACTCCCTTTGGCCTCATTGCTGAATACCACTATAGTGATGATAGTGCTATTCAGAATAAGGACATAGGTCTTTTTCTAGGACAAGTTCATGAATTTAACTGTCAGACTTTCTTATGATAGCCATTCAAGAAACAAAATTACTTTGAAGAGTAGACTAGGCACTGGTATCAGTGCATAGCTTCCCAAGTGGAATACCTTGAAGGTGACTATAGTGCTATTCAGCAATGAGGTGTGTAGCACTTTTTCTAGGATGGATTTGTGATCTTAATTGTCTGATCTTGGAAGCCCAGCCTGGTTGGTTAACGCTGTAATCCTAGGACTCCAGGAGGCCAAGGTGGGCAGATTGCTTGATCTCAGGAGTTCAAGACCAGCCTGAGAAACAGCAAAACCCCCTGTCTGAAAGCTAGTCAGGTTTTATGGCAGGCTCCTATAGTCCTAGCTACTCAGGAGGCTGAGGCAAGAGGATCACTTGATCCCAAGAGCTTGAGGTTACTGTGAGCTATGATGCCATGGCACTCTACCAAGGGCATCAAAGTCAGACTCTGTCTCAAAAAAAAAAAATTGTCTGACCCTGTATATCTACTATGCTGGCTGTTACTGATTGTAATGCGAGGTAAATGGACCAAGGCCAATCAGTTCAACTGAAAGCATCAGTCCAAACCACTGATGGTCTCACCAATGAGCATGGGTATACACATAGTGTGTGTGTGCACTCAGACTCACAGTGCCAGAAAGTCCGGCTGACGAGGTCACTTCAGTCAAACAATCAGTCAATTTAGCAGAGAGGAAGAAAAAAGTAAGTCAAAGGAGATGCTTGACTGAACTAGTTAGTCAATTCAATCCAGTCAGCAGAAAATCTCCAATAGACACAGTGTGGTTGTCTTTGGGGGATATGGAGAGTGATAATGAGAGGCCCAGAACCCAGAAAAGGGAGATGCATTGCAACACAAAACATTTAGGTTAAATGTGAGAAAAAGCTTTTTGATAATCATGTCCAAAAGTCTCCTTTGAATGGAATTTCACAAGCCAAAACCAATGAAAAATTTCAATAGAGAAACAAACTGGGAGAAAATATTTGCAACACATAAGATAGAATAAGAATTGTAGCCCTAACATTTTTATTTTTTAACATACAAATATTAAATGTATTTGTATACACTAGCGATGAGCAAGCCAAAGTGAAATTAAGAAAACATTTTAATTTATAATAGCATAAAAAGAAGAAAATTTTTAGTAGTAAACTGAACAGTGGGTGAGGCTTGTGCATTGAAAGTTAGAAAATGTCAATGCTTTTATCTAGCATAATTTGATATGAAAAAAAGGCAATCCAAACAACAGAAAAATGGCAAAGATTATAAACAGAAAAAAAAAATCACAGCAGAAAATCTCTTCCTGCCAGCTCAGAGCCACAGAAAAAAATGTTTCAGAATGCAAATTGCCAAGCCCTATATGACAATACAAGATTCTCAACCTGCCTAGGAGTCAGGGAAATGCATATTAAGGTAACAAAGAAATTCTTTTTACCCTTCAGACTGGAAAAAAAAAACTTGAAAGATTGATAGTACTCAATGTTGGTCAACACTCATACTCTGCTGATGGAAATGTACATTGCTTCAACTTTTTCAACTCTGGTAGTAGTTACACAAATCTTGCATCTGTATACTGTTTGACCCAGCATTTTCACTGTGGGGAAAGCATAAATACTTAAGGATATAAAAGGAATGCTTGGTGTCATTATATATAGTGGCTACAAAAACAACATGATATTCACTAATAAGGGAATAGTAGAATAAACTAAAGTATTTCCATCTAACAGAACGTTCTGCAGGAATTTTTTTTTTTTTGAGACAGAGTCTCACTATGTCACCCCTGGTAAAGTGCTGTGGCATCACAGCTCACAGCAACCTCCAATTCTTGGGCTTAAGCAATTCTCTTGCCTCAGCCTCCCAAGTAGCTGGGACTACAGGTGCCCGCCACAACACCCAGCTATTTTTTTGTTGCAGTTGTCATTGTTTTAGCTGACCGTGGCTGGGTTCGAACCTGCCAGCCTCAGTCAAAAGCACTGGGTATATGTATGTGGCTGGTGCCATAACCACTGTGCTAAGGGTGCTGAGCCTGCAGGAATTTTTTAATGGATTAGCTTTATAGTACTGACCTGAAAGAATGTCTGTGACATATTGTCAATGTCTATATTTTTCTATAAAAATAGAAATGTTTATAATGTGATCTCATTTTTGCAAACCAAAAAGTGGGGAGGCCTATGTGTTTATGTGTGTGCCTGTATATAGAAAAGTATGGAAATACATACAGCTAATAATATTAACTCCTTTGGGGAAATTCGGGGTATCCCCAAAGTTAAGCCCTAAAGTCACCATATTTAGGGAAAATTGGAAATTATAGCTAAACGTACCTTTATTTGCAAAATATTCATTACGTAGTTTTACAAAGAGGTGGCCAACACATAGAGAATATTTTTGTTAATATTTTGTAATGAAGACAGTATTTTATAAATAAAGATACATTTTGCTACAATTTCCCATTTTCCTATGACTTTAGGGGTGCCTTTTGGGACACCCTGTTAAATTAGAGGAAGAAGAGGGAGATTACTATTCTGTTTGTGCACTGTTTTGATTACAACAGAACATATTACATTTTTTTGAAGTAGAAAATATTAACATCTTTATTTATTATGGAAGAAATCATTGTTTTTTAGTTATCAAAAACTAAAGCGAGCATAGCACAAGGCATTTTTCACACAGAAAATAATTTCTCCCAGTACCCCAAGGTCTACTAGAAGACAAAAAATGGCATTCTCCTATTCTTAGAACCATTCTGTGTATACCCAAGAGAAAGAATACTTTCTCTGGACAGCGCCTGGGGCTCAAAAGAGTAGGGAGCCAGCCCCATATACCAGAGGTGGCGGGTTCAAATCTAGCCCTGGCCAAAAAAAAAATAAAGAAAGAATATTTTCTCCCCACTGATGAGGAAATCTGTCATAGGGGAAGCTGTACTTGATGGAAACTATGTTGTGGTATCAGGGCCAAAGGCTAGTGCTGACGCCCAGGGTCAGATGACAGAGTATATGATCATCACACAGGGTATGTGACTTCAACCAAAATATGAAAAACCTAGTTTCTTATGAGGCTCATAAACCAGATCTGAAGGAGTTTCTCGAAAAAGAAGTGTAAAATGTTTGGACAGTAGTAGCCACTTTGGTATAAGCATGCTTCTCCAAGGTTGGTATTTGGAAAGACAACTCTCAACCACTTCGAAGTGTTTCTAGTCTCTTCATATAAAAATATTTTGGTCTGTTGATATATAAAAAAAAAACACACACACAAAAAGGCAGTTTTGTTTAAGGCCATACCAATTATGCTAAGTACAATAACTACCTAACTTTGGATATCTGTACTTTTAATTCAGCTTTGAAGGGACTTTCTTCAGTGGTTTCAGGCCCATTTTTCAACTCACTTCTGCAGCTCTCCTGCTGTCACTGCAGTCTCACGGTGAGACTGCATGGTGAAAATTAACCTCATATACAAAGCCCAGAGGATGCCAGGGTTACTACTTATGCTGCTACTGGCACTGAGAGAGGCTCTATCTTGGGAGTTGTATATTTACTATGTGCCAGGCACTGTGTCAAGTGACAAAGGAACAGAGTAACCAGGAGGTTAAGTCACACATGTAAGGCCACACAGTTAGTATGATTTGGAGCTGGAGGCTATAGCCAATCTGATTCAAAAGCCCTTTGCTCTTAATCTCTTTCTTATTTTCCCTAAAGGACCACAATAGTTATTTTACCTTCAGTTCTCAGTTCTATTCATTCATTCATTCATTCCTGCATCAATTCTACCAAATTTACTGAGCACTACTATGTGTAAGGCATTGTGCTGGGGATATGGAGAAAAACGAGACATTATTTCTATTCTTGAGAAACTTACACTCTGGTGTAGGATACAGTTGTGCAATCATAGGTGTAATGTAGCGTAGCAATCAGCTATATATTAAAAACTAGGGATGCCTGGGATGAGGAGCAGCTGGCCCTGCTTAGTAGCAAAAGGAACACAGCTGTTTGGGGTTCAGGGCAGGCTTCGTTGGAAAGAGGCCATCTTAGTACGTCTAAAGGTCAAATCACCAATCCTGACTTTTCTTTATTGTTTTTGTTATGATCTAGAAAGCATAAGATATATGAAAGGCCCTAAAAAAAGGAAAGGGTGGGATGAACCACATGAAAAGAATACCATCTTCCCTCTTATTAAAAAAAGGTGAAAAACCTTTAAGTCCCTCATCACTACTGTGATGAGGTCACTTGTTAGATATTTTCACGAATGCAATGAGATGTAATTAGAAATAAAATCAAAGCACTTGATGAATTGCAAGCAGGCCAAAGCCATCACAGCATAGAAGTTGCTTGAAATGTTTGAAATACTCAGACTGGGAACTGTGGGTCAGCTTTTGACATCTGATGTGTGTGAGAAAGATTTTCTATCAAACAGACTGAGTATCATTTTCGGCTAGGTTATTTTAAGTTTATTGTGAGATAGTGAACTGAGTATATCTCAGAATTTATGTTCTTTTTTTTTTGCAGTTTTTGGCTGGGGCTGGGTTTGAACCCACCACCTCCGGCATATGGGGCCGGCGCCCTACTCCTTTGAGCCACAGGTGCCGCCCGAATTTGTGTTCTTTTAAACCTCACTTAATACTACCTTTTCTTTAAAAATTGCAGACTATTTAGGGAATTGATATTGATCTGGTTATAAAGGGTTTCCATAAAATAAAGATTAGGTCATGTTAATTTAACTTCTCTTAGTTTCACATTAGAAGATGACCATGGGGGCTCGGCGCCTGTGGCTCAAGCGGCTAAGGCACCAGCCACATACACCTAAGGTGGCAGGTTCAAATCCCCAGCCCAGACCTGCCAAACAACAATGATGGCTGCAACCAAAAAAATGGCCGGGCGTTGTGGCGGGCGCCTGTGGTCCCAGCTACTTGGGAGGCTGAGGCAAGAGACTCACTTGAGCCCAGGAGTTGGAGGTTGCTTTGAGCTGTGATGCCATGGCACTCTACCCAGGGGGATAGCTTGAGCCTCTGTCTCAAAAAAAAAGAAGAAGATGACCATGGGAAGGGCTGGCAAGACCCAAATGTTCAGATAAGCTGAAAGAACCTTATGGTTACCATGAGTCTATGTGAACAAGTCAAGTTCACTCAGTAGATTAATGAATGCAACTGAGAAGACCATGGTTCTTAGTGTGGGCTCATTAGATCAAGCTAGGTGTAGTGAATCCTATTATGAAAAGTGGTTTGGATCATAATCCAGAAAGACACGGTCCCAAACACCATAAACCCAAATGTTGAAAGCTTAAAAGTTCAAAATTCCTTAAGTCTGAAATTCCTACGGTCTAAAATCCCCTAAATCACAATTGCAGGATAGTTAGTTGGGACTATTACCTTGTTATTGTTTATATGGAAATTAATTATGGTTTAAGGAGATGCATGGGACTGCCAAATCGACAAGGGGTAGATTAAGGGATTTAACTGTAGGTGTCCACTTGATTGGATTAAGAGATACCTAGAATCCTGGTAAAGCATTGTTTTGAGTGTGTCAGGGAGGGTGTTTCCAGAGATTGCTGAGTGAGTCTGAGTGCACTAGGGAAGATCTGCCCTTAGCTTTAGTGGGCACCACGCAACCAGCCAGGGGCCTGAAGAGTTGAAATACAGAAGGTGAATGAGACTCTCTTTGAGAGCTGAGCAAACTTTTCTTCTGGTGCCTTGGACATCATAAATCTGACTCTACAGAAGTGCACTGTCACAATGTTAACTGGTTTGTGTGTGTTTTTTTTTCTCTCTCTCTCTTTCTCTGACATGCAATTGCCAACCCTGCTATTTCATGGCCATAAGAGTGAGTGACTTGGTGGCATCCATAGCTCAGTGGATAGGGTGCCAGCCACATACACTGAGGGTGGCAGGTTCAAACCCAGCCCGGGCCAGCTAAAATAACAATGACAACTGCAACAAAAAAAATAGGGTGTTGTGGCAGGCACCTGTAGTCCCAGCTACTTGAGAGGCTGAGGCAAGAGAATAGGTTATTTCCAAGACTTTGAGGTGGCTATGATGCCACAGCACTCTACCCAGGGTAACATAGGGAAACTCTGTCTCAAAAAAAAAAAAAAAAAAGAAGAGTGCCTCCTTCCATCTTTTGCTCTGACTGCCTTTCTTGTCTCATTCTAGTCCTGACCCTGATGGTTTTTGTGGTCTAAGTCAACTGCAGTAATCTCTGCTGGGGTCTTTTATTTCAAAAATTTAAGGGGTATAAATGTTTTTGTATCATGAATACCTTTTATAATGCTTAAGTCAGAGCTTTTAGTGTGTCCATCACCCGAATGGGATTCATCTTACCTGAAAAATGTTTTTTCTCCCTCCCCTACTTCTTAATTTCCAATAACCTTGACATCTCTTTTTGTCCATGTATGCCCATTGATTAGCTCCCAATTATTAGAGATTACATGTGGTATTTGTTTTTCCATTTCTGAGCTACTTCACTTAGGATAATGGTCTCTAATTCCATCCAGGTTGCTACAAAAGACATTATTTCATTCCTTTATCTGACTGAGTAGTACTCCATGATGTGTGTGTGTATATATATATATATATATATATACACACACACACACACACAAGATTAGGACATATACATATACACACACATACACATACACACATATATATATACACACACACCACATTTTTTAATCCATTCATGAATTGATGGGCACGTGGGTTGATTCCTCATCTTTGTGATAGTGAATTGTGCTACAATGAACATTTGAGTTCAGGTGTCTTTTTGATAAAATGACTTCAATTCCAATCGGTAGACACTTATCTACTGGGGTATTTTATTTCCTTGTTTTATTATTATTATTTTTTTACTTAAAGAAACAATTCTTCTCATTAAAATTAATCTTGTTTTTCTCAAGTAATTTTAGCCCTACACAGTCTATTTGTTTTCCAAGTAATACAAAGACTTTATTTGCCTATGGGTTATTTTTAATGCATTTGACTCTTGAATAATGTGGGAATTGGGAGCACTGATCTCAAACACAGTCAAAAAGCCATGTATAACTTTTAACACATCAAAATCTTACCCTCATTTGATCATCACAAAGGTCTTCATCCTCATTGTCTTCACCTTGAACAATTAGTCCAAGGAGGAGGAGTAGAGGGGTTGGTCTTGCCATCTCAGGGATGGCAGAGGCAGAAGAAAATTCATGTATTAAGTGGACCCATGTATGTCAAACCTGTGTTGTTTAATGGTCAACTATATTCTGAATTTTAACAATTTCCTTACTTTCTTTCTGTAAGAATGGAGGTAAATTATAATCCAGTTGAAATGATAGAAATTAGGCAGCACTGCAGAGTACCTATTTGATTTATGAGTTAAAAGAATCAGTACAGATTAAAAGTACTACGTAATCTACCCCATATCTGAGGGAATAAAGAAACCATGATGATTCTTTTACATTTACATCTCCTCCTGTAAAAAATAGAATAATGACTCCATTATGAAGCCTTTATACAAACAATATATCGTAAAAAATATTATATTTTTTTGTAATTGGTCAAATGGGGGGAATCTCTCTTTGTATTAGTTAGACATATTGACTTTATTCACCCCACTGCTAAAAAAAAAGTAACAACACTACAGAGACTTTAAATATCCATCTTACAAAATAAACTATAGACTATTCATTTTCTCTGGGAACCTATAGATGCACAATTTGAAAATGCCCACCCTATAGTGGCACATACACTAATTCTGCTGGGTTCTTTTATGCTATAGTGGTCAACTTGTCAGTTGGCTAGCAGCTAGGATATCTAGGATAGCCTCACTCACATGTCCAGCATTTAGTAGGCTATTTGGCTGAGGCAATAGCAGTGACTGGGTGACATATGTCTCTATATTCAGCAAGAAATCACAGGCAGTAAAAGAGAACAAGACCCAATGTACAAGCAACTTTCAAGTCTCTGTTTGTATTACATGTGCTATGGTCCCAATGGCCAAAGCAAGTCACATAGCCAAACTCAGAGTAAGTGTGTGCAGGAAGAATGGGGACTGAATACCCCATTTTTGGCAAAGGAAAACACCCCCAGAAAAAGGGGGAAATAAAAAAGTAAGTTAAGCAAGGTGGAAAAAAGGAAAGTCAGTAAGTTTATCTTTAAACTAGCTGCTGCTAAATTTCTTATCTGAACAAGTTTCCTGCTTTTCCTAGAAGCCTGGCCTACTGGGGATACAGCTTGCAATCACCCCTTGTGGGTCTGCAAGCACTTTGAAGGAATAAGGGCCACAGAGGAAGCTGTGTGCAAGGCCTAGCAAGAAACATTACCTAGGCTGCCCCCTGCTCAGTTAACAGTCAAAGCAAATACCCATTCAGGAGATTTGTATTTGGTTGGGGCAGAGATCAAGGGAACAGCTCAAGCCCTGAAATATGGGTAGGAGGGCTTCTACCCCTTATTACAGAGAAAGACCCTCTGTGGTGGTGATGAGAGGAAAATTCCTCTCTCCCACCAATTCTTCAGAAGAGATTGATGTCAGTAGCATTTTTCTCCACAGTGAACTACCATAGTGGGTATTAACAACCCCCTAGGAATCTATATGTGTAACTACACACAAGGCTTAGATTCCAGATTTCTCAAGACTGCTCAGACCCTTACAGTCAATGATTATAGAAACAATAGGAGCTGATATGCTTACTCAGAGAAACTGCTGGAGTCTTTGTTCCCTTCCTCAGCTTACCATCTGGGCTAATGAGCAAATAGTCATCAATAAAATCTGAGTGGAATAAACACTTGGGGCCACCATCAGAATCCCACAAACAGACAGTCGTCCCCTATGCTCCCACCTTTGAAAATTCTTTTTATTTTTTTGGAGACAGAGTCTCAAGCTGTCATCCTGGGTAGAGTACTGTGGCATCACAGCTCACAGAAACCTCAAACTCATGGGCTTAAGCAATTCTCTTGCCTCAGCCTCCTAAGTAGCTGGGACTGCAGGTGCCTACCACAAGGCCTGGCTATTTTTTGTTGTTATTGTTCTTTAGCTGGCCGGGGGGCGGGTTCAAACATGCCAACCTCCATGTATGTGGCCTGCACCCTACCCACTGAACTATGGGTGCCACCCACCTTTGAAAATTCTATTCTGTGTGTCTTGTCTCTTTCTTTCTCGTTTCTAAACTTACGTTTCTTCAGTTGACCATAGCCAGATCCACAGGTCTTAATGGACCCTGCCCCTGGGGCGGGACTCTGGCAAATGTGGAAGGAGACCATACAAAGGCATGAAACAGAAAGATATGAACAAATTAAGGGCCATTGCTACACCAATCTACCACAAAGCCCAAAGGTGAGTTACAGAAATAGAAGAGAATGACCCTGGTGAAGGCATCTACTGAATATTTCATTCAAGAGAAGACCAGAGAAGGATTCTCTCTATGTATCAGCCACCCAAGAGGAACTTTCTGACTTGCATAGACACCCCTCAGAGTTTCACACAAGGGCTTTCAAAAGAACTGTCTCATGTGAATTGTTCTCCTAAAACTCGTGAGAACCCCAAGGACATTTCCAACACTCCTGCAGGGCATACACCATAGAAGGGCTTAGAGATTCTACCTATTGCAATTCCTCCTCTATAATGAGGAGGAGCTTAAAAATCCTTGTTTTGGAGGAAAAGAAAATTTAATTCTTACCCCTAAATATATAAACACCACTTTGCCATGGTATATAAGGACTACTTCTGTTTGAAACATAGCTGCTCTCTAAATCTGCAATGGCATAAAGAAATGTTACCTTTTCTCTAGTTCCAGGTAGAATTTAGCACATAAAACAATAAAAAGAAATAGCTAGACATTCCCTACGCTTACTAACCTCATCTCCTATTTATCTAGCCCACTCTAATATGTATCTGAAATTTGGAACCTGTCATAGCTAACTACATTGCCCCCAATCTTACTCCAAGCAACTCTATAGCTGTTTTGATGAGAAGGAAGGATGTTTGATCCTTTCTTGGGAGCCCTGAAGAGCAGAGTTCTGAAGAGCATGTCCCTTGCCTGCTATGTTCAAACACTGACAACCCTGATGTATGCAAACAGGGAAACAAAGGAACAGTTGGATGGCTGTAGAATCAGTCGCTGTAAATGGTTTGGAAGCTTATCCCCAAACACACCACTTGTAGCAATTGTCAATGATATCAAGAGTTTATTCTGAAAAGTATCAGCAGTCTCAGTCACTCATTCTTTCCAGGAGATCATTCCAGACAATGAGGAGCTGAGAGGTTTATTTTCACGTGGTGGAAACAGCGAGTGCATTATTCACTGGTGAGATGAGCTGACTGCATTTTATCCATTGACAGTTATTCCCTAGGCAGATCATCAAAATGCAGCTGTGGGGGTGATCGTGAGAAATGTATTCACACACACGTAAGATGGGTCATCTTCAAATGAAAGACCTTGCAACTGAAGAAGAGCTTATTTGCAAATAAGCACTGGAACCCTGTTGAAAGAAAACTCTCTAACTGTTAGCTTGACAAAGGATCTGAAGTGTCAATGGGAACACGAAGAAAGAAACTACCCCAGACTTTATACCGCTCACAGCTTGCCCAAGAGATGGGTCAATTCCACCAACAGCCAACCCATTCTCTATGATGGTGCATATTTTCCTGCCATTATTTAGTACTGACTTTTCCCTTTCACCAAATTTTGACTGTAAGTGAGAAAGATATATAGGCCCTTTTGAAGCTGAAGGGCATTAATTCCAGCATGCAAAGTTTCCAGAACTGTTTCCATGACCTTCTCTATGACTCCTAACAACATTCATTTAAAGACCAATGTTTTACATCTCCTCTTTGGGGGCCCACACTTATATGACAGGCTATGGTAGTTACCACTAAATTTTCTTTTTTTTTTTTTTTTTTTTTTTTTTTTTTTTTATTTTTTTTTTTTTTATTGAGTGTTAACTATGTACATTGATACTCTTCTGGGGTACAGTGTGGGGTTTTCACATGCATTCTGAAATACTTCCATCAAACTGGTCAACACAGCCTTCATGTCATTTTCTCAGTTATTGC
>CAUYTI010108684.1:0-17716 GCA_963575145.1 Galago senegalensis | reverse complement strand
CCTCAAGCTATCCCCCTGGGTAGAGTGCCGTGGCATCACAGCTCACAGCAACCTCCAACTCCTGGGCTCAAGCGAGTCTCCTGCCTCAGCCTCCCAAGTAGCTGGGACCACAGGCACCCGCCACAATGCCCGGCCATTTTTTTTTTTTGGTTGCAGCTGTCATTGTTGTTTGGCAGGTCCGGGCTGGGGATTTGAACCCGCCACCTTAGGTGTACGTGGCTGGCGCCTTAGCCGGTTGAGCTATAGGTGCCGAGCCCCAGCTATTTTTTGATTGCAACAGTTATTGTTGTTTTTTGACGGGCCCAGGCTGGATTCAAACCCACCACCTTAGGTGTATGTGGCTGGCGCCTTAGCCACTTGAGCCACAGGCGCTGAGCCATTTTTTCTTTTTTGATATGTTCAGATACACAAATACTTACCATTGTGCTACAATTGCCTACAGTATTCAGTATAGTACAGGCGTGTAGCCTAGAAGCAAAAGACTATATACCACATAGCCTAGGTGTTTAGTAAGCTATGCCATCTAGGTTTGTTGACATATGTTCAATGATGTTTGTATGATAATAAGATCACCTCATGACCCATTTCTCCAATGTATCCCCATTACTAAGCAATGCATGACTATTAACAATACAAAATACCTACCAATGCATAACTATATTTATAATGATACAAAATACCTACAAATGTATAGTTTTAGAAACTAAAATGAAATTTGTTAGCATGTTTCTGGGGAAATTTTCTTGGAAGATTATACTTATTCTATACATCATTCCTAGAGACTGCACATACAAGTTAACTCATACTCTGGGGTTGAAGCAACGTATCCCTACACTTACAGAAATGCAGTTTAGCCACACATCCACATATGTACTACAAAGCTATCAGGAATTTCTATAATACGGAGTACAATATAAAACACCTGACTAACATTTTCTTCTTTTAGAGATAAGCAACAGCAGGAAAGAGTTTGGTCTGTGGCACAAATACATTTGATAGATCACTAGGAAAAATCTAATGAAGCTCATGCTAAGCAACAATTTTCCTACCCTGTCACCATCATTCAGGGCCATTTGATTCATTTTCTAAAAAGACATTATCTACATGGTTAGACAGTCTCTAACCAGAGTTATGAAGTGCTAGTCCTAGGGTGGGGATGAAGCCATACTTAGGGACAATCCTTAGCATGGATTTTTCTTTTCTTTTTTTTTTTTTTGAGATAGAATTTTATTATGTTGCCCTCGGTAGAGTGTCATGATGTCACAGTTCACAGCAACCTCAAACTCTTAGGCTCAAGCTATTCTCTTGCCTCATCCTCCCAAGTAGCTGGGACTACAGGCACCTACCACAATACCCAGCTATTTTTAGAGATGGGGTCTCCCTCTGGCTCAGGTTGGTCTCGTACCCCTTAGTTCAGACAATCCACCTACCTCAGCCTCCCAAGTGCTAGGATTATAGGCATGAGCCACCGAGCCCGGCCCTGTACCAACATTCACTTTATTTATTTTACTTATTATTTTATGTATGTATGTATGTATGTATGTATTTTCTTGAGACAGAGTCTCACTTTGTCACCCTCAACAGAGTGCTAGGGCTTCACAGCTCACAGAAACTTCAAATTCTTGGGCTCAAGTGATACTCTCTCTCTCTCTTTTTTTTTTTTTTTTGAGAAAAAGTCTCACTCTGGTGCTCTGACTAGAGTGCCATGGCATTATAGCTCACAGCAACCTCAAATTCTTGGGCTCAAGCAATCCTCTTGCCTTGGTTTGTTTCTATTTTTTTTTTTTTAGTAGAGACAGGGTTTCACTCTTGCTCAGGCTGGTCTCAAACTCCTGAGCTCAAGCAATCCACATGCCTCAGCCTCCCAGGATGCTAGGAGGCCGAGGCAGGTGGATCCCTTGAGCTCAGGACCAGCCTAAGCAAGTTCAAGACCCCATCTCCAAAAAAGCTAGCTGGGTATTTGTTGTAGTGGGCACCTGCAGTCTCAGCTACTTGGGAGGCTGAAGCAGGAAGATCACTTGAGCCCAGGAGTTTGAGATTGCAGTGACCTATGACACTACTACTTTTTAGCCTAGACAACAGAGTGAGACTCTGTCTCCAAAAATAATAACTAAATAATTCACATATTATAAAATTCACCTTCTAAAGCAAACAATTCAGCAGTTTATTCACAAAGTAGTACAACCATCACCACTATTTAGTTCCATTTATATTTAAATCAGACAGAAGACCTAAGTGATAACTTAAGCCAAGAAACATGGAAGCAGGTAAAATCATTTTTATTTATTTATTTTTTTGAGACAGAGCCTCAAGCTGTCCCCTGGGTAGAGAGCTGTGGCATCACAGCTCACAGCAACCTCCAACTCCTGGGCTCAAGCAAGTCTCCTGCCTCTGCCTCCTAAGTAGCTGGGACCACAGGCGCCCGCCACAAAGCCTGGCTATTTTTTGGTTGCAATCGGCATTGCTGTTTGGCAGGCCTGGGCTACATTTGAACCCGCCACCTTAGGTGTATATGGCTTGCGCCTTAGCCACTTGAGCCATAGGCGCTGAGCCGTAAAATCATTTTTAAATTTACATTCCAAAGGTAGAGAATGTAACCTAGAAAGAATGAGTACAAGTCAGATGTTCTGGTACAAGGAAAGGTTAAAGGAACAAGTCAGTGTATTTCAGAATCCTGTAAACATTCTTAACAATGGCCTTATCTGTTGCCTATTTAAGGTAATTTAAATAAAGGCCTTCGCATACCTGGACTGAAGTTGGGAGTCAAGCAAGCCCCTGCACTAAACAGGCTGATTAATGACCCTTTTCTTCTAGCTACTCCAGCAGAGAAAAACTATTCAGTGAATTCTTTGAACCGCTAAAAGGCATAGGAAGTCCCACACAGCTTTATAAAACCTGGAAGACTCTGCCAAAGCCACCTGAGCATTTGGCAAAAGAGACAAGTGTGGCCTACAGAAGCCAGAAGCAAGTAAACCTAGAGAAAGGTAAAGAACTTGGCAAGGCAGTGGAACTGACAGAGGGCTGCAAACAGAGTTCAAAACCTTTCCCTAATCTGAGAGAGGCAAATTCTATCTCAGCATAATAGTTCTGAGCAAGAAAATATAACCTGTCCCTCAAAACTGACATTCTAGGTGACTCAGGGCTTGAGGAGGCATAGGTGTGAGGATCACTGAGGTCAAGACTAGCCTGGACAACATAACAAGAAACTGTCTCTTCAAAATATTTTTTAAAAATTAGGTCAGTGTGGGGCGGCACCTGTGGCTCAGTGATTAGGGCACCGGCCCTATATACCAAAGGTGGCGGGTTCAAACCCAGCCCCAGCTGAACTGCAACAAAAAATATAGCCAGGCGTTGTGGCAGGTGCCTGTAGTCCCAGCTCAGGAGGCTGACACAACAGTGTAGGAGATAAGCTCCGATCAGAGGCTCCAAAGAACATACACCATCACAAGAGAATCGCCTAAGCCCAGGAGTTGGAGGTTGCTGTGAGCTGTGTGATGCCAAGACACTCTACCAAGGGTGCTAACGGAAGACTCTGTCTCAAAAAAAAAAAAAAAAAAAAAATTAGGTCAGTGTGGTTCACTCCTATAATCCTAGCACTCTGGAAGGCTGAGGTAGGTGGATTACCTGAGTTCAGGAGCTGGAGACCAGCCTGAACAAGAGCAAGAGACCCTGAAAAATAAAAAAACTAGCCAGGAGTGGTGGCTGGCACCTGTAGTCCCAGCGACTTGGGAGGCTGAGCCAAGAGGATGAATTTGAGGTTCCTATGAGCTATGATGACACCACAGCACTCTACCCAGGACAAAAGTATGAGAATCCATCTCACACACAGAAAAGTCTGATATATCGCAAAACCTACAAAAAATACTCTACCCTCTAAAATGGGCTATAATTTAAGAATATCAGTAGAGGCCGGGTGGCTCACAACTGTAATCCTAGCACTCTGGGAGGCCAAGGTGGGTGAACTGCTTAAGCTCATGAGTTCCAGGCCAGCCTGAGCAAAACCAAGACCCCATTGCTACTAAAAATAAAAAAAACTGGCGGCACCTGTGGCTCAGTGAGTAGTGCACCGGCTCCATATACCAAAGGTGGTGGGTTTGAACCCAGCCCTGCCCAAACTTGGGAGGCTGAGACAAGAGAATCGCCTAAGCCCAGGAGCTGGAGGTTGCTATGAGCTGTGATGCCACAGCACTCTACCAAGGGCAACGAAGTAAGACTCTGTCTCTAAAAAAAATTAAAAATAAAATAAAAATAAAAAAACTGGGCAAGAGGATCACTTGAGCCTCAGAGTTGGAGGTTGCTGTGAGCTACTGACACACAGGACTCTACGTAGGGCGATAGCTTGAGGGTCTGTCTAAAAAAAAAATCAGTAGAAAAACAGATTAAAAGCTTGGCACCTGTGGCTCAAGTGGCTAAGGCGCCAGCCACATACACCTAGGGTGGCGGGTTCGAATCCAGTCCCGGTCCACCAAAACAACAATGATGGGTGCAACCAAAAAATAGCTGGGCATTGTGGTGGGCGCCTGTGGTCCCAGCTACTTGGGAGGCTGAGGCAGGAGACTTGTTTGAGCCCAGGAGCTGGAGGTTGCTGTGAGCTGTGATGCCACAGCACCCTACCCAGGGCAACAGCTTGAGGCTCTGTCTCAAAAAAGAAGAAAAACAGATTAAAGCATTTGCTCAACATTATCATGCTATCCTCTGGGAAGAGCTATCTGTTCTATCACTGGGTACAGGTAAGCAAAGAACAATCTGGTCCTCAGTTATGAATAAACAGATGCCTTCCTTGCATTGTGAACATGTCCGTTCTCAGATCTAGAATCGGATTCTGTACTCCCAAAAACCTCAGGGAAAGGTAGCATACAGGGAACAAACCTCAGGGAAAGGTAGCATACAGGGAACCCAATAAAAGCCAATGATAATATTAAAACTTCCCTACTAGGGCTACAAACTACCACTAGATATCCTTGCTAACTGAAGGCATTTCAACAAAGGAGTTCAAAGTGAAGAATGAGTTTGTTTCCAGGACAGAAAATAAGTTACTGTGTATCTGTCAGGAAAGCTAACTACCCAAAAGTATAAGGCTGTTAAGTTAAACCAGTTAAATTTTAAAGTCTTGCTTTCCAAACAATACCAAGATTCCACTTTAAAGTTAGCAACAAACCTGAAAAGTGACTAGTCCAAACCAAATCCTGAGAAGACATTTCTTTTTTTTGGCCAGGGCTGGGTTTGAACCCACCATCTCTGGCATATGGGGCCGGCACCTTACTCCCTTTGAGCCACAGGTGCCGCCCATGAGAAGACATTTCTACTTTGATAGGCCACCTGTTCCTTCACTAGCTGATAGAACTAAACCTCAAACTTCCTTTAGAATGGAACCTTACTACCACTTTGCTCCAACAGTCTACAGGGACCTCAAGTTATCAATCCTCCAAGAGTCCAGTGAGTCCCTATTCTGCAGTAAACACTATATCACCCAATATATTTAAAATACATCACAAGGCTCGGCACCTGTGGCTCAAGTGGCTAAGGCACCAGCCACATACACCTAAGGTGATGGGTTCGAATCCAGCCCAGGCCCGCCAAACAACAATGATGGCTGCAACAAAAAAATAGCCGGGCGTTGTGGCGGGCGCCTGTGGTCCCAGCTACTTGGGAGGCTGAGGCAGAAGACTCGCTTGAGCCCAGGAGTTGGAGGTTGCTGTGAGCTGTGATGCCACAGCACTCCACCCAGGGTGACAGCTTGAGACTCTGTCTCAAAAAGAAATAAAAAATAAAAAATAAATAAAATACATCACAATCAGAGATAACTTGTTCATGTCTCTTCTCAAGGTACTTGGCCAAGTTTTCTATTGCCAGGATCTATACTAAGGTAATCTGTCATACAAGTATGAGAGATAATACCTTAAAATAAATGTGTCATAAACTCACACTTCCTGAAAGAGAACTTTCTTGTCAAAGTCTCTGGAGTGAGACATTTTGAAAAATGAAATATAGGGCGGCACCTGTGGCTCAGTGAGTAGGACGCAGGCCCCATATACTGAGGGTGGCGAGTTCAAACCCAGCCTTGGCCAAACTACAATAAAAAATAGCTGGACGTTGTGGCGGGCACCTGTAGTCCCAGATACTCAGGAGGCTAAGGCAAGAGAATCACCTAAGCCCAAGAGCTGGAGGTTGCTGTGAGCTGTGATGCCACAGCATTCTATTGAGGGCGACAAATTGAGACTCTGTCTCAAAAAAGAAAATAAAAATAAAAATAAAGTGAAATATATAAGCCAAATCCCAAGTCATCCAAAAAATAACTAAAATTAACCTTAGTTTCAGGACCTCTCCCCAAGCTCACTGATCCCTTCAGCATCATCAGACCATGACCTTCTTCCCTAAGCCAGCCAAAGGGCCTCTATGAGACTAGACAGCCTAGAAAAGTACCTCTTGGCTTCTTAGACATTCTTAATTTTTTTTTAAGCTCAGCCATCTTTCCTTAAGGTTCACCTGAAATATCCTCCCTAAATGTACCAAACCTAACAAGACTCTTAGTTAAAAACAAGACCTTCTGCAGTTTTAGAGATGTGGCAAGTAAACATGATATTTTCTAATCAGCCTATATGGTTAGATTTTCCCTATGAAATTAAGTATTTACTTGTCTATTCTGTAAATAACAAAAACACTGCAAAATGTGTTATTTTTACTTTTCAGCTATAATTTTTTTAAATGATGTTAAGCCATTTTGTCTTCAGCTATTACACTTGGGATACCATAAATTATGCATATTTTAGATCATCAGTGTCAATTCTCCAACTTCACAATGGATTTTTACCCCTAAATTGAAAGGTCCTCTCTAGATTTTTCTTTAAAAAGGCACTTTTGGGCTAGGCACCTATAGCTCAAGCAGCTAGGGCACCAGCCACATACACCAGAGCTGGCAGGTTCGGATGACAACTACAACCAAAAAACAAAAAAATAGCTGGGCATTATGGCAGGCACCTGTAGCCCCAGCTACTTGGGAGGCTGAGGCAAGAGAATCACTTAAGCCCAAGAGTTGGAGGTTGCTGTAAGCTGTGACACCATGGCACTCTACCCAGGGTGACAGCTTGAGACTCTGTCTCAAAAAGAAAAAAAAAAAGCACTTCTGTTTTATCAACAGGATGTAAGGATTCAAACCATTTCAACTGTGAATAATGAAAGGACATGCGGACATGAGCCTATTACTCTTTTTTTTTTTTTTTTTTTTTTTTTTGAGACAGAGTCTCACTATCTGTGGCATAGCAACTTCAAACTATTGGGCTTAAAATGATTCTCTTGCCTCAGCCTCACAAGAAGCTGGGACCACAGGTGCCTGCCACAATGACCAGCTATTTTTGTTGTTGTTGTTGTTGTTGTCATTGTTGTTTAGCAGGCCTGGGCTGGGTTCAAACCTGCCAGCCCCGGTGTATGTGGCTGTCGCCCATAACCACTGAGATACAGGTGCTCAGCCAAGCCATTTACTCTTTTTTGGGGGGGTAGAATGCTGTGGCATGACAGATCATAGCAACCTCCAACTCCTGGGCTCAAGTAATTCTCTTGCCTCCACCTCCCAAGTAGCTGGGACTATAGGCACTGGCTACAACGTCTGGCTATTTTTTTTTCTTGGTTGTAGCCATCATTGTTGTTTGGCAGGCTGGCTGGATTTAAACCTGCCAGCTCAGGTTTATGTGGCTGGTGCCTTAGCCACTTGAGCCACAGGCACCAAGCCAAGCCTGCTACTCTTAAGAAATGCTGAGGGTACAGAGTCTCTGATAGATCACTTTCAGCAGGAAATCAAGTGACCAGGTCACTGCAAAGGCTCACTTCCCAAGAAGAAATTTCCTTCCTAGGACCACAGAAAGTACCAATTCATAATGTGAACATTGATAGTATCCAGCAAGATATCGTTTCTTGCTACATTAGTAACCTTAGTAACCTTCTCACTTTGTGAAAGTAGTTAATGAAACAGTAATAAAAAAAAATCTGTACTTGGGATACCATAAACTATGCATATTTTATATCATCAGAGTCAATTCTCCAACTTTTTTTTTTTTTTAGAGACAGAGCTTCAAGCTATCCCCCTGGGTAGAGTACCATGGCATCACAGCTCACAGCAACCTCCAACTCCTGGGCTCAAGCGAGTCTCCTGCCTCAGCCTCCCAAGTAGCTGGGACTACAGGCACCCACCACAACGTCCAGCCATTTTTTTTTTTAGTTGCAGCCATCATTGTTGTTTGGTGGGCCCGGGCTGGGGATTCGAACCTGCCACCTTAGGTGTATGTGGCTGGCGCCTTAGCAGATTGAGCCACAGGTGCCGAGCCGCAATTCTCCAACTTTACAATGGATTTCTCCCCTCTCTTCAAATCCTCTTTGGAAAGTTACTATAGTTACTTCCTATGTTCGAGGCTTATTAGGAAATATAACACAGAAACTGTATCATTTTTGCTTAAATGGTACACATCCCTTTTGGAAAATGTTACAGCAAGTTGATATACACTATACAAATCTGTGTAAAACCAAGAGCAATTCTGTCTACATTCATGTCACAGAAACACTGTGAGAATGAGAAGATCTACAGCCATTCTAAGAGTTCTGGAAGAAGTGTACTATACATAATACATAACAAAGAACAACTAAGGAAATAAAATAGCATCAACACTACTCCAGCTCCTTTCCCAGCTCTGGGCTCCCAAAGCACAGTAAGCATTAGCTTTCTTTATTTACAGAAGGTCCACTTGCTTACTAACTCACTTTTTTGTGTGTGTGTGGAAACAGAATCTCACTTTGTCGCCCTGGGTAGAATGCCATGGTCTCACAGCTCACAGCAACCTCAGACTCCTGGGCTCAAGCGATTCTCTTGCCTCAGCCTCCCAAGTAGCTGGAATTACAGGTGCCCTACATAACACCCGGCTGTTTTTAGAGGCCAGGTATGACTCTCACTCAGGCTGATCTCGAACTTGTAAGCACAGTTAATCCACTCACCTGGGCCTCCCAGAGTGGCTAGGCTTACAGGCATGAACCACTGTGCCCAGCTACCCCCCTCCTCCTTTTTTTTCTTTAGAAAGAGTCTGGCTTTACTGCCCAGGCTGGAGAGAGGTAGTATGTCATAGGTCAATGAACCAGCAAACTCCCGGGCTCAAGCGCGATCCTCCTGCCAGCCTCCTGAGTAGATGGGACTACAGGTACATACCACTGTACTCAGCCCAGCCTCTAAACTTTTTAAACTACTCCAAAAGTTATAGAATAAAGAATCTACCCAAGCATTATGGCTCATGCCTGTAATCCTAGCACTTTGGGAGGCCTAGGCAGGAGGACTACTTGAGCCTAGGAGTTTGAGGTTGCAATGAGCTAAGATAACACCACTGCACTCTAGCCTGGGCAACAGAGTAAGACCCTGTCTCAAAATTAAAATAACAGGGGAGAGCAGGATGTGGGCTCCCAATCCAGTTTTATCTGGTTCTCACACCACCCTATCTCATTGTGGTCCTTAACCGTATCTTCCCCAGTCATTGAGACTCTGTGTCAAAAAATAAATTAATAAATAAAAATAAAAATAAATAAAGGTGGTCAGTTAAACTAATGCAGTGGTCTTCTAGGCACATCAGCATCATCTGGAAGACTTGTTAAATCACAGAGTACTCAGCCCCACCCCCAGAGTTTCCAATTTAGTAGATTTAGGGTGGGGCCTGAGAAACCAGATGTCTAATAAGTTCCTAGGTTGATGATAATGCTGGTCCAGGATCCACTATGAGAACCACTGCTTTACAGTTTACTTGCTGACAGAAGCTGTTCATTGTAGTCTTCAGTGTACAGGGTTCCTGCTGATCATTTAAAAAGAAATCAGGTTTGTCAGCTTTGCAAATTTTTATTAGAAATAATTTGCAATAATAAATAAATATAGGCTCAGCTCAGTGAGTAGGGCACCAGCCACATACACTAAAGCTGGCTGGTTCCAGCCCAGCCCGGGAGTGCTAAATAACAATGACAACTGCAACCAAAAAATAGCCAGGTATTGTAGTGGACACCTGTAGTCCCACCTACTTGGGAGGCTGAAGCAAGAGAATCTCTTAGCCCAAAAGTTTGAAGTTGCTGTGAGCTGTGACATCATAGCACTCTACTGAGGGCAACATAATGAAATTCTGTCTCAAAAAAAATAAATAAATATAAAAATACAAAAACAGAAATAATTTGCAAGTTACAAAAAAGTTGCAAGGGAAAACACTCATATACTGGGCAGTGCCTAAGGTTCAGTGAGTAGGGCATAGGCCCCATATACCGAGAGTGGTGGATTCGAACCTGACCCTGGCCAAACTGCAACAAAAAATAGACAAGTGTTGTGATGAGCGCCTGCAGTCTCAGCTGCTTAGGACACTGAGGCAACAGAATTGCCTAAGCCCAGGAGTTGGAGGTAGCTGTGAGCTGTGATGCCATGACACTCTACCAAGGGCAATAAAGTGAGACTCTGTCTCAAAAAAACGAACAAACAAACAAAAAACATTCATATACTGTTAATCCAATTTCAACCACTGGCAACATTCTGACTCATCTACTTTATCATTACTCTCTTCCTCCCTTCTCTGCAAAGATCAAATATTTTTCTAAGCCATATGAGAGAAAATGGCACATATGGTCCTTTACTTCTGAAAACTTCCGTATGAATTTCCTTTTTTTTTGGCCGGGGCCAGGTTTGAACCCGCCACCTCCGGCATATGAGGCTGGCACCCTACTGCTTGAGCCACAGGCATCACCCTTCAGTATGAGTTTTCTAAGAATAAAAATGTTCTCTGAAATAACCATAGTATCCCTGATGGCCCAGTGGCTAGGAGCTAGGAAAGTTTTTTTTTTTTTTTTTTGAGAGGGTCTCAAGCTGTTGCCCTGGATAGACAGCTCACAGCAACCGCAACCTCTTGGGCAGAAGCCATTCTCTTGCCTCAGCCTCCCAAGTAACTGGGACTACGGGCACCCACCACAACGTCTGACTATTTTTTTGGTTGCAGTTGTCACTGTTTTAGCTGGCCCAGGCTCAAACCCACCAGCCTCGGTTTATGTGGCTGGCGGCCTACCCACTGAGCTACAGACATCCCCTACTAGGAAAGATTTTTAAAAATGAAAGAAAGAAAATAAAACAATTAACCCTGGTAATTAACAACTACAGTGAACTTAACATTCATAGATGACTACCACAATCAAGATACACAACAGGTTCATTATGCCTCAAAATTCAATCATTCTTCTACTTTATGGTCAACTCTTCCCCAATACCCTGGCAACCATTATTTTCTTTCACAAAATTTTGCCTTTGCAAATGTATCATATAAGTGGAATCACATACTATGTAGCCTTTTTTAAAAATTATAATCAAATACACATAAAACGTACCATTTTAAGGCATGCAATTCAGTAGTATTAAGTACTTCACAATGTTTTGCAACCTTCACCACTACCCAATTCTAGAACATTTTTATCACACCAAAAGAAAACTCCACACACATTAAGAAGTTACCTACCATTCCCCCATCCAATGGCAACCACCAATTTGCTTTCTGTCTCTCTGGATAATATCCTACTTTGGAGATGTCATACAAATGGAATCATACAATATGTGATCTTTTGTGTTTGGCTTCTTTTATGTTGTCAAGGCTCATCCAAGCTGTAGCATCTATCAGCATTTCATTCCTTCTTATGGCACCAGTATATATCTCCTTTTGAGGCTAGTTACTTTCTTTTTTATTTTTTTTGAGACAGAGCCTCAAGCTATCCCCTTGGGTAGAGTGCCATGGCATCACAGCTCACAGCAACCTCCAACTCTTGGGCTCAAGCAAGTCTCCTGCCTCCGCCTCCCAAGTAGCTGGGACTACAGAAGCCCGCCACGCCCGGCCATTTTTTGGTTGCAGCCGTCATTGTTGTTTTGGTGAGCCTGGGTTGGATTCGAACCCTCCACCTTAGGTGTATGTGGTTGGCGCCTTAGCCACTTGAGCCACAGGCGCTGAGGCAGAGGCTAGTTACTTTCACCATAATACCTTTGCATTCATGTTGTTACCTAAGTGCATAGTTTCTTCTTTTTTTTTTTTGTCATTTTTGGCCAGGGCTGGGTTTGAACCCACCACCTCCGGCATATGGGGCTGGTGCACTACTCCTTTGAGCCACAGGTACCTCCCAATTTCTTCATTTTTATTGCTGAGTAACTTCCTATTGTCTGTCTGTGTAAGTGTGTGTGTGTATATATAATCACAGTTAGTTTGAAAAGTCACCAAAAGATATTTTGATACATCTTCTAGGAATATAATCATATAACTCAAGGTAATTACAATTAACAATATTATAATGGAATTGCAAATGGCAAATGAAAAGCTCATCTACAGAACATCCATAGGTTCACAATCCCTTATCTATAATTCCAAAATCCCCACATACCTTAAATATCTGAGGTTCTTTATTTGGTGTTAGTGAGAATATGTATACATTTTGCAAAAGTATTATGTCTGAACACACATCCCCCTAGGGGGGTACAAGTTAACTATGATCTATGTACATTACATTTCTATAACCTGAAAAATTCATAAATTCATTCAGCCCTACAGGTCTAGATAAAAGTTGTGACTCTGTACTTGCACAGCTCTAAGACAAAATGAATTAAATTAATACATAACTACAATCAGTAAACAGTTGTTAATCTTCTCTCTTTCACAGACCAGCTCCTGACTACATCAACTAAAAGGATAGACTATCCCCACAATCATCCTCTATGAGTAATATCCATCCTATATAATTTCTGTGGGCTATGACCCAGCCCATAATGGTGACTACCATTTTTCATTTATACAAGTCATCCTTTCCACTGAGATTTGCATGTAATTTTTTTTTTTTTTGAGACAGAGTCTCAAGCTGTTGCCCTAGGTAGTGTGCCATGGCACCATAGCTCACAGCAACCTCCAACATGGGCTCAAGTGATCCCTTTGCCTCAGTTTCTCTGTTTTTAGTAGAAATGGGGTTCTTGCTTTTTGCTCAGGCTGGTCTCGAACCCATGAGCTCAAGGTATCCCAGACTCAGCCTCCCAGAGTGCTAGAATTATAGGCACTGTGCCCAGCCATATTTTTCTTTTAAAGGAAGAGTCTCACTCTGCCATAGGTAGAGTGCCTTGACATCAGAGCTCACAACAACCTGAAACTTACACTCAACTGATCTGCTTGCCTCAGACTCCTGAGTAGCTGGGACTACAGACCTCCACCACAAATGCAGTCTACCACAAGTGCGCAGGTAATTTTTTTTTTTTTTTTTTTAGATAGAGTCTCATAGTGTCGCCCTTGGTAAAGTGTCATGGCTTCACAGCTCACAGCAACTTCAAACTCCTGGGTTAAGGCAATTCTCTTGCCTCAGCCTCCCAAGCTGGGTCCACAGATGCCCCGCCATAATGCCTGGCCATCATTTTTGTTGTTGTTGTTGCTGCAGTTTTTTGGCCAGGGCTGGGTTTGAACCCACATCTTCGGTATATGGGGCCAGCACCCTACTCACTGAGCCACAGGCACTAGCCCCACCTTTCTTTTTTTTTTTTGAGACAGTCTCAAGCTGTCACCCTAGGTAGAGTGCCATGATGTCACAGCTCACAGCAACCTCAAACTTTTGGGTATAAGCTTCTCTTGCCTCAGCCTCCCAAGCAGCTGAGACTATAGGCGCCCACCACAACACCCGGCTGTTTTTTGTTGCAGTTGTCATTTTTGGTTAGATGGCCCAGACCGGGTTCAAACCTGCCAACTTCAGTATATATGGCTGGCATCGTAACCACTGTGCAACAGGCGCTGAGCCCCAGTCACCTTTTAGTTACAGTTGTTGTTTGGCAGGCCCCAGGCCAAGTTTGAACCCACTAGCCCTAGTGCATATGGCCAGCATCTTAGCCACTGAGCTACAGGGGCCAAGCTATAATTTTTTTTTTTTTTGTGACAGAGCCTCAAGCTTTCACCCTGGGTACAGTGCTGTGTGTGGCATCACACCTCACAGCAACCTCCAACTCTTGGGCTCAAGCAATTCTCCTGTCTCTGCCTCTCAAGTAGCAGGACTATGGGCACCCACAACAAGACCTGGCTATTTTTTGGTTGCAGCTGTCATTGTTGTTTGGCAGGCCCTGGCTGGATTCGAATCCACCAAGCCATTTTATTTTATTTTATTTTTTGAGACAGAGTCTCACTTTGTCACCCTTGGTAAAGTGCCATGGTGTCATAGCTAACAGCAACCTCAAATTCTTAGGCTAAAGTGATTCTTTGGGTGGGGCCTGTGCCTCAGTGGGTAAGGTGCCTGCCCTGCATACTGAGGGTGGTGGATTCAAACCTGGCCCCAACCAAACTGCAACAAAAAAATAGTTGGGCATTCTGGCAGGTGCCTATAGTCCCAGCTACTTGGGAAGCTGAGGAAGAGAATCACCTAAGCCCAGGAGTTGGACGTTGCTGTGAGCTGTGACACTACAGCACTCTACTGAAGGCAATAAAGTGAGACTCTATTGCTAAAAAATAAAAAAGAAAATGATTCTCTTGCCTTAGCCTCCCAAGTAGCTGAGACTACAGATACTGGCCACAATACCTGGCTATTTTTAGAGATGAGGTGTCACTCTGGATGAGGCTAGTCTCGAACCTCTGAGCTCACACAATCTACCTGCCTTGGCTTCCCAAGTGCTGGGATTAGGGCGTGAGCCATTGCACCCAGGTCATAATTTTTTTATTTTTAAGCTCGGTGCCTGTGCTCAAGTGGCTAAGGCACTAGCCACATACACCTGAGCTGGTGGGTTGGAATCTAGCCCGGTCCTGCCAAACAACAATGACAGCTGCAACCAAAAAAAACAATAGCCAGGCTTTGTGGTGGGCGCCTATAGTCCCAGCTACTTGGGAGGCGGAGACAGGAGAATTGCTTGAGCCCAGGAGGAAGAGGCTGCTGTGATCTGTGATGCCACAGCACTCTACTCAGGGTAACAGCTTGAGGCCTGTCTCCAAAAAAATACAAATTTTTTTTTCTATTTTTAGTAGAGACAAGGTCTCAGTCTTGCTCAGGCTGGTCTCAAAGTCCTGGGCTTAAACAATCCACCTGCCTCAGCCTCCCAAGTACTAGGATTACAGGCGTGAGCCACTGTGCCCAGCCTGCATATGATTTTTTTTTTTTTTTTTGAGACAGGAGAATCGCTTGAGCCCAGGAGGAGGAGGCTGCTGTGAGCTGTGATGTCATGACACTCTACCCAGGGGGACAGCTTGAGGCTCTTTTGCAAAAAAAAAAAAAAAAAAAGAAAGAAATGAAATCTTACTATGTTACCCAGGTTGGTCTCAAACTCCTAGACTAAGGCAATCCCTCTGTCTCAGTTTCCTGCGCAGCTAGGATTACAAGTACACATCACTCAAACCCGGCTATCACATATAGTCTTTTATTAAGTGAATGTTAAAGTTCTGAGAGCATCTGATGGTTCCAAGACATATTCTTCAGGAGATATGTTAAGTCCTGAGCTGTACCACTATGAAACCTACATGTTCCTCACCTGACAGGGAGTCACAGCTGCTATCCACATACATCATAGATACTTATCCATTTCATGCATACAACAGACCTACTGAGTGTCAAATACGAAGAAAAGGAGGAAACAAGAAAGACCAGGTTTCTGCTGTCATGGAGCTAACTCTCTAATGAGAGAAACAGGATACATAAAACCATTGTGAAAAATAGCAGTGATAGATCCAATCCCAACAAACAAGGATATTATAAAAAATGACTAATGATTTTAGACTGGACGAGACAAGGCCTCAGAGAGTGAAAATGAGGCTAAGAACTAACTTCCTCCCCCTCCCCCCCCCCAAGACAAATGAGGATCAGACGGAAGAAGAGTGCAAAGGCCCTGACACAGAAAGAAGTGTGTATTGGCCAATGACTACAGAAAAGCTTAGTGACTACACCATAATAAAAGAGGTGGAAATCAGTATAGGATGAGATCAGAAAACAGCCAATAGCCAGCTTATACAGGGCTTTATAAGACAAAACAAGGAGTTAGGAATTTCTTCTAAGTGAGATGGAAAGCCATCAGAGAATTTTACACATGGGAGTAACATGATCTGACCAATATTTTTCTGAAGTTCATTCTACTTGTCACATAGAGACAACATGGAAATACTAGTCCAATCCTTTCATTAAAAAGAGCTTTGCATATATGTTAAATATACTACCACATGATACCATAAAATGCTAAGAAAAGAGTGCATTTACAATGTCACTTTGTCACCCTCAGTATAGTGCCATGGCATCATAGCTCACAGCAACCTATAACTCTTGGGCTCAAGTGATTCGTTTGCCTTAGTCTCCCAAGTAGCTGGGACTAAAGGAGTCCCCCACAACGCCCAGCTATCTTTAAAGACAAAGTCTCACTATTGCTCTCAAACCCATGAGCTCAAGGTAAGCCACCACCTCTGTTCCCCAGAGTAATAGAATTATAGGCATGAGCCACCATGCCTGCCCTGAAAGGTGTTCTTTTTTAAGAGACAGAGACTCACTTTATCACCCTTGGTACAGTGCTATGGCATCACAGCTGACAGCAACCTCCAACTCCCGGGTTTAGACAACTACAGGCACCTGCCACAGCGCCTGGCCATTTTCTGTTGCAGTTTGGCCAAGGTGGGGTAAGAACCCACCACCCTCAGTACATGGGGCCAGCGCCCTAACCACTGAGCCACAAGCACCGTCCTGGTTTTGTTTTTTTTTAAAATACTGTCCTGAGTGAATTCACACATGTATCAATATCTTTGGTCTGCCAATAACAATTCTAATCATAATCAACAGCCAATAAATATAAGATCTTCCTCTTTGAACCCTGTACTTTAACATAATTTTTACTCTGCTGACAAATCTGACAATATAATTAGAAAGTTAAAAACAAAACAAAAAGTCAATGTGTACTAAAGAAACTAAAAAGTTCGAATTGCTGCTATTTTACACTAAGACATCTCTTCTTTCCTGGCTTGGCACCTATAGCTCAGCGGTTCAGACACCAGCCACATACACTGGGGCTGGCCGCCTCAAACTCAGCCCGGGCCTGCCAAACAACAACGGCAACTACAACAAAAAAATAGCTGGGCATTGTGGTGGGCACCTGTAGTCCCAGCTACTCAGGAGGCTGAGGCAAGAGAATTGCCTAAGCCCAAGAGCTGGAGGTTGTTGTGAGCTATGATGTCATAGCACTCTACCAAGGGCAACAAAGACTATCTCTATTAAAAAAAAAAAAAAGATATCTCTTCTTTCCTAAATATATTAATAGTTAATGAAAGCACAGTTCATTAAACAAGATCGAAGCTGAGGTTGTTACCCTGTGAGTTAAAAAGCATCTCCAGTCTGTAAATTCTCTTTAGTTCCCAAAGAAAGCATGCATGAGACACATGCAAAACATAAATGTAACAAAAGCGAAAATGTAAAATGTAATAAAAGCGACCTACAAAAACAACTTAACTGCTCTTAGTCATGTTTCCATAAACTCAGGGTCAGTTGTCTTTATTTTCCACTTTTTTTTCTTTTATTTAGAGACAGAGACTCACTTTGTCACCCTCGGTAGAGTGCCATGGTGTCACAGCTCACAGCAACCTCCAACTCCTGGGCTTAGGCGATTCTATTGCCTCAGCCTCCCAAGTAGCTGGGACTACAGGCACCTACACCAACGTCTGGCTATTTTTTGTTGCACTTTGGCCGTGGCTGGGTTTGAACCCAC
>CAUYTI010108683.1:0-11224 GCA_963575145.1 Galago senegalensis | reverse complement strand
AATCCCCAGCCTGGACCCGCCAAACAACAATGATGGCTGCAACCAAAAAATGGCCAGGCGTTGTGGCGGGCGCCTGTAGTCCCAGCTACTTGGGAGGCTGAGGCAGGAGACTCGCTTGAGCCCAGGAGTTGGAGGTTGCTGTGGGGCTGTTGCTGAGGAGCTCTCTGTAGGTGTAGTGTGATGCCATGGCACTCTACCTAGGGGGATAGCTTGAGGCTCCGTCTGGAAAAAAAAAAAAAAAGAATAAAACCTAAGCATGGGTTAGGTTTTTGCCTGTGGCTCATAGAGTATGGCGCCGGCCCCATATATCAAGGGTGGAGGGTTCAAACCCAGCCCCAGCCAAACTGCAACAAAAAAATAGCCAGGCATTGTGGTGGGCGTCTGTAGTCCCAGCTACTCGAAAGGCTGAGGCAAGAGAATTGCCTAAGCCCGGGAGTTGGAGGTTGCTGTGAGCTGTGTGACACCACGGCACTCTACTGAAGGCGATAAAGTGAGACTCTTGTCTCTACCAAAAAAAAAAAAAAATGAAGCATGAACACAACCAGAATGTTTTGCATATCTGTTCTGAAATACTGACTTGGGTTGAGCCAAGAGAGAGTTGCTCTGTGTCTATTCTTGTTTCTGTAAAGGCTTCTTGGTTACACTTTATAAACCACCCAAGTTTCAAAAACACTTTTTTTTAATAAATATAGCAATCTCTTCCCCACTTCCTCTAAACAATGAAAGTGTTTACACTGCAATGCTAAGGGGCACCACAAGTTCTGCTCTGCAGGTCCTAGGCCCAGATGTCACAGGCTAGGCCCACCTGCAGCCAAGAAGGGCTGCCCAAGCTCTGGATGCCACTCTGAGTCATGAGGTCCTGGCACAGAAGTAGCAGTGTCTCACTCAGGCTACTTACAGACCCTGCTCAAGAGCCTGGTTCTGGGCTGTGCCAGTGCTTAATCCTGGCCCCCTTCCTGGGCATTAAAGGGTATCGTTGCTTGGCTCTCTGTAGGTGTCAAGATGGGGAGGGCTCCAGGAAGGGCTCCAGAGTGGGCCTCACAAGGCACCCCCTCCCCAGGCCCCTTGGAGTCCAGATCGTCGAGGGCACAGAGCTGCACGTCCTCCTGGGCAAGCCGGGCCCGCAGCGTCGGTGCAGTGAGGACACGCAGCTCGTGCAGCCGCTCCCAAGAGCAGGAGAATGCGTCAGGCCCTTCCCCACAGCCCCCAGCCGGAGGCACACTAGGGTAGCCGGGATGTGCCATCAGCTCGGCTGTCAGGGCGTGGCCTGTCGGGATACCTTCCAGGGCCCGCGCCAGCGCCCCGGACACGCGATGTGCAGACATGTGCCGGCCGCAAGTGCTCATGCCCACGAAGACATCTGTCCACCTGCGGGTGCCAGGGCATCAGCCGCGGGACTGGGCAATGGGCGGGGCTAGGTTGGGGGCGGGGCGCTTCCTGCTTGAGAAGCGTAAACAGGTGGCCAGGAGAAGGTAGGGAAGCACCCGGAACAGGTGATGGGTTGGGGTGCCGGCGAGGGGCCTCACCGCAGGCCATGCTGGGAGAAGGGACCCACGGCGGCCTGGGCGTCTCGCTCCACGGCGCAGGCGAAGGCGCGCGCCGGGGCCTCCAGCCACGCGCAGCTGCCCACGCCGCGTTCCAAGGGCAGGCGTGTGAAGCGCACCCCGTAGGCCTGCAGCGCCTCGGCGAACACCTGGCACACGCCTGCGGGCGAAGCGAGCTCAGGGAGGCGCACGTCCCCTCACCTGGGAGCATCGGCCTCCCCCGACCTGGGAGCCCCAGTCCACCTACCTGGGAGCACGTGCACGTGTTGGTGCCCGTCCACGTGCGTGGGAGCCCTGCCCAGCAACTCCCGGAAGCAGTTTAGCTGAGCCTCCAGCTCCTCCCGAACCTAGAGAGGACGATTGACATTCTTAAAGTCCGAGAGCCCACACCCAGGAGCTTTCGTGCTTCTGTGCGGCGTGACTGCTCCAGGGTTGGAATGAGGAAAGCGTTCGGCGCCAACTTCTGCCCCCAAGGCTTCAACGGTACCCTCGTGAGGGGGGGGGCAGTCAAAGAAAGCATCTAGCTGCAGCCGCGCCTTCTCCGCACCTGGGGCAAAGCCACGTCTCCGGCCGCCACCGCCTCCCGGAAACCCATCTTGCCCAGGAAGAAACCTTCGGGGCTGAGCAGGGTCGAGGCGCCGTGGCGGGCCGGGCCCACCGGGCGGCCCTCGGACAGATTGGCGTGGAGGCCCGTGGGGATGCTGTACCTGCGGGCGGAGCGCAAACAGGAGCACGGATGGCCGCGGAACGGAGGCCCCCAAAGGACGCCCGGACCCCGAGGGGGGTCGCCTCTCACCTGCGGGCCAGCTCTGCCGCGCTCTCTGCGGCCGCGCCGTTGACCAGCAAGGACACGCTGGTCACGGTCCCGGCCAGGAAGGCCTCCACGATGCCCTCATCACGCCGCGGGCAGTAACCAAAATCGTCCGCGGTTACCACCAGCCGCACGCGGGGCCTGGCCATGGCAGCCCAAGTCACCGCGTGCGACCCGAGGTGAGTGGGCTGGGCAGTTCAGGCCCCGCCCTTGGACGCAGCTCTAGGCCGCGCTCCGACGCACACGCCCAGTTGCTGCTACACTTCGCCTTTGTCCTCGCCGCCTAGCGGTGCAGTGTGGCCCTACACAAACTCCTCTACTGCAAGAGTGGGATTTAGCAGGAAACACCCACACGCGGCGCGAGAAGATAAAGAAGATAAAGAAAAAAAAGTCTCTTACTCCAGAGAGCACCATGATTAACTTTCTGGATTGTGTCATAACAGTGTTTCCTCTAAGCAAATATACACACCCAATTCCTCTTCTCCCCAACCCAAAAGTTTTTTTGTGTTGTTTTGAGAAGATAAAGGGCATCAACTTTTCCAAGTTATTTTTTGGTATTTTACTGATATTCTCCAAGGGGAGACTTTGTCTTGAGGTGTTAACTTTTTTCTTGACAATAAGAAAATTAAAAACATATACACCAATGGCCTCATTTGAGAAAGCATTAGCCCTTCATTTCAAGCTCTGTGCCAGGCTGCAACTTTTCCATTTGTAACTTCACAAAAGCTTTCCCTATCCATGGCTATACTAATAGTCACCAAGTTGACAGCCCATTTTCACTGAATGTGGCTGTCTTGATTTTTCCCTATGGAAAGTGTGGTATTCGTATCCATCCTATCAGCGTGGTAAATGTCATGTCTGTTTTACAGATGAGGAAACTAGGGCTCAGAGAGAGGAATTGTGGTCCTGGCAGCAGCAGAGCTTGGGAATAATAACAAATAATACCTCATAGGTCTTGATAAGGATTGGAGGCCACAGAGTCCTTCAAACATGCTCTTTGTATAAGGACTGTCACGTTCAATCACAGTGGTTGTTGAATTGTCAGACTTCAACCAACTCTCTTCTTCACTGGGAAGTTGGTCTTGGAATTGCTAGAGGCCTTGAGGGTCTTCAAATTAGGAGGATTTTTTTTTTTGCGGGGGGAGAGCGTCTCACTCTGTTGTCAAGTGTAGAGTGCCATGACACTATAGCTCACAGCAACCACAAACTCTTGGGCTCAGGGATCCTCTTGTCCCGACCTCCGTGGTAGCTGGGACTACAGGCGCCACCACCACCCCTGGTTAGGTGGAAAGAGGAAATTGACATTTTTTGGGCACCTACTGGATGCAGGCATTGACAATACCGGAGAGTAAGGGTCCTGAAGACATCTGGTAGACAACTAAGTAACAGCATGATGTGGCAGTTCACCATGAATTCTGTGGAAGGTTGGGAGGCTTTCTGGAAAGGTTTCTCTAAGGTGATCCCATGGTAAGATATTGCATGATAGTTTACTGCGTGGAGGGAAAAAGGAGGGAAAGGACATAAAGTGCCTGTAGGGGTACCAGCTGTGTTGTATGAAGATTTAATCCCCATACTCCCACGTGGAAGGACCCTCAACCCCATTTCCAGATGAGGAGACAAGCTCAGAGAGATTGAGTCCCTGTGGCAAGGAATAGCAGGGCCAGGAAATGAAGCTAAGTCTGTGACTTGGAGCCAATCTGTTGCCCTCAGGGAAACAGGAAAGTGGTCTGAAAACAGACCTTGGGTTGTTCCCTCTAGAAGAGGCTAGGATAGCTTTCCAAGCTCCCTGGAAAGGAGCAATCAGAGACCAAGGAAGAACCGAGGAAGGTGCTTGTGTCACTGGTAGAGGCTGTGGCTTTGACTTTCGGGCTCCCCTCAGAGGAGGTGCGGATCGCAGAGTCCAGCCGCCGCTTTCCGGCTCCTCCTGACAGGACTGAGCCTGGTTAGCAGCATCCCCAGCTCCCAGCTCTAGGGCGAATGTAGGTGGGGCTGAGCTCACCAAAGTGGGGGAGGAGCCATATGGGCCACGCCCCCAACCATTGTGTCGGAGAAGCTACTGGGCGAGCCGTCCGCTGCGAACCAACGACGACACAGTATGCAAATGAACAAGCGGGGCTATCGCCTGGCAGCTCCAGCACACTGTGCCACCGCCCTAGTGCGGGCGCACGCGGGCCGGCGCGCAGCGAGGTGGGTCCTCTGGTGAATCTCGCGACTGCTCTAGGCCTGGGGGCGGACGCCACGGCGCCCTAGGTATGGGAGGAGGGAGGGTCGGACACACTCAGACCCAGACGTGGGCGGGAAAAGTATGTGACGTCCTCATCGACCTCACCCCGATGATTGTAGAATCAGACTGTCTGCAAATGCCTAGGGGGCTCCCAGCAGAGGAGGAATTGGGGTGAGGGAAGCGTGGGCCCGGGGGCTACTGACACCTGGATCCATGGAAGCCTGAACAGACCCTCACTTCGTCTCTCCACCTTGCACAGAGAAGAGTCTGCAGCTGTGCTGTGAAATTGAAGGCAGAGGTTGTGGGCCGCAGGCCCGGTCTCTCACACCATGGCTAACTGCCGCCACCACTCTGGATATTTGGCCGATGACGAGGGGGGCCACTCCACGTATGTGGCACGGGTAAGTGTGCCCAATAGGATCTGACCCTGGTACCCCCAACGTGTTCCTCACCGCCTTAGTGTTCCCTACCCCCACCAATTCTGATGCCCAGACCACAGTCTTCCTGGGCCTCTCAGTGAAGTCCTTACTGCTTGGACGGTTCCTGTGACCACCTGCTGAGCCCTGATTACCTTCAGTTTCACTCTTGTGTCTCCCTGACTTCCAGGGAGCCAGGAGGTGCTTGGGTGGTCTGGTAACCCAGAGTGGGAGCATGGAGCTGGCCCATAGCTCAAGTCAGAGAAGTGGACATGAGTAGTGCAGGTCTCTGGACCTGAGGTATTCTCTGTAGCTCAGCAGTGGAGACAGCTAACCTGCTGCATGGACAGATGAGGAAGTAGAGAGAGACTGGGAGGACTTTCTTCCTTGCCAGTCCATGTCTGTGAGGGCAGAAATAGGCTTTTAGACTCCACAGCTGTGCTGTCAGGGAAACTTCAAACAGACCCTAAATAGATCCCCACTCTTCAGATAAGAAAACATTTCCACATAGCCTGAAGGTGGCAGAGGCAGAGCTGGCGTCCAATCCAGGGCTGCCTGACTCCAAACTGCAGTTCTTTCCACCATTCACACCCAGCTCCTAGTGGCACCATGGAAGGCCCCAGGAACCCCTCTACCTGCAGGGCATCCCTGCCCACTATGACTGCCTGTCTGCTCAGGTTCCACCACCCAAGAAATCAGTGTTCCTGGACATGGGGCCAACCTCTAAGCTGGGCCATGAGCCACACCCACCATCCACGTATGCCAGCTCAGTGCTCCGGTGCCACCGCCAAAAGAGGACGGCCCCTCAGCCCTTTGGCAGCTTCCTGGATTTCCTGACTGAGGGCCAAGTGCTGGAGAGCCTGCAGACGGTGGTAGAGGAGGCAGCTGAGCGCATGGCTGCCATGAAAACAGAGGCTGGGCTGCCACTGGTGGAGGTGCAGGACCCAATGGAGATGCCAAGCGTCAGGCACCGGGTGCATGCCCGGCCCAACCTCAAGACCATGCGCCGGCACCGTGCTCAGCCCAGCCTCTGCGTGGGCCGCCCCAACAACTACCCGTCCTGCTCCAGCTCCATGTCCGACTGCCATAGCAGCCTGATGGCTGGCTGCCTGGACTCCCACAGCCGTGACAGTGATCTAGGTGCTCATGGCTTAGGCTCACTGCCACCTATGAGGGACAAGCTCCTGCTTGAGAAGAACCTCAAGCGACTGCTGAGGCTGGAGAACAAAGGGGTGAGATTTGCGGCCATGGCTGGGGCTGGGTGGGATGGACCCCTGCCCAAGGTCAGGGTCAGGCCTGGCTTGGCTACTCCTGGACACTTCTCAGAGTGGTCCTCTCTCTGCAGAAAGGCCTGAGTCAGTCCTGCTCCCGGAGGGATTCCCTCCCGTGGGACTCCCTGGACAGCCAGACCAGCAGCCTGGGGAACCGGGAGCAGCCCCTGTCCTGGTTCTCAGAGCTTCTGGGCTCAAGTTCAGACATACCTGAAGCATCAGACCTGGGACCTGGAGAGCAGGAGCTGATCTTTCTCAGGCGAGAGTTCAACAAGGAGCTCAAGTCTCGACTGAGTCAGCTGTCATCCTTCAACCTGCCTGGCTACTGTTCCCTCCGAGAGCCTCATCACACCCTGGACTTCCTGGCCAAGCACCAGCTCTTCCCTGCCCTGCAGAGCGTGGTCAGCCAGGCTGTGGACAAGCTCAGTGGTGCCTACCGCCGTGACGGCTGCCCTCTATTCCCTGCCAACTTCCAGGGCACTTCAGAGCTACCGTCTGACTTCATTGAGCCACCACTGGCAGGTCGCCGAAGTTCTCCGAACTCCAAGTTGGCTGAAACCACCACTGACAGGGAGGAGCCCTGCAATTCCCTCCATACCACAGTCTCCAGCCCTAAGATGACTTCCAAAAAAACCAAGGGCAAACAGGTCACCCCCTCCATCCTTAGTGCCCCTGTGACCACCAGATTCAGGTTCAAGGAGACAGCCACAGAAGAGTCAAATGTCCCCGGCTCTTCCTTCCGGCCCAGGCAGAAGGCATGTAACTCAGATCCCAAGTTACAGAAACCACCTGTGTCCCAGAGCTCCAGCCAGAGGGCCGGGCCCTGGCGAGGCCTCCACCTTACCCTGCCTGGCCCTGGGGTTGTGGTGGAGCTAGCCTCCAGCCACAGCCGCCTCAGAGGCCCAATCCCACCTCCACATTCCTCCTACCACCCTCGTTTTCCCTACAACCTATCCCCACTCAACTCCTTTATGAGAAACTTCTCATCCCCTCCCTCATCATGTCCAGAGGTAACACTTTCGAGAACAGGGCTGGGTGTTGTAGGGATAAATTCCTGGGAGAAGGGCTCCTTCCACCACCTCTTCTAGCAGCCACTGTCACCAGCAGGTACCCAAGGTCCAGGTCTCTTGCTCTGCACTGTGGAAACCTCCTGGTCAGGGGACAAGCTAATGAGGGATGATAGTCCTGGCCTAGCTACTACCAGGTGTTGTCAAAGATGAATAAAGGCTATTTTTTACCTTGGGTATTTTTTTTTTTTAATTTCCGTATGGGGTGGTGCCTGTGGCTCAGTGAGAGTAGAGTGCTGGCCCCATATACTGAGGGTGGTGGGTTCAAATCCAGCCCTGGCCCAACTGCAACAAGAAATAACTGGGCGTTGTGGTAGGCGCCTATAGTCCCAGCTACTCAGGAGGCTGAGGCAAGAGAATCGCCTAAACCCAAGAGCTGGAGGTTGCTGTGAGCTATGATGCTACGGTACTCTACTGAGGGCGACAGAGTGAGACTCTGTCAAAAAAAAATTTCTGTATGAATCTTGGAGGTGTTCCCATGTTAAGAGGGTCCTTCCTGTCCCTTGTGGACAGCAGCCTTAGTCCAGCATGGGGCCCTGCATCCTAGGCTCACTTCCCTCTGGTCCAGTTGCCCAGGGCAAGACCCTCTATTGTCTTTACCCTGTCCAGGAAGTTGCTCAGGGAAGATAGAAGATGCTGGTGGCTTCACCCTGGTGGGTCTCTGGCAGTCCCTTATCCCTCCCTTCCCCCAGAAAAGCCCAGGCATGTTCACCTCTGAGCACAAGCCTGGCTGGGAGCCTGCAGGAGCCCAGGTTTGGCTGGCCCTGTGACTAAGATCCCCAGCCCTGGCCCCAGCCTGACACGTGCAGCAGGTATGATGATGAGGTGAGCATGAGGGTTGGCTGTTGAGTGTAACAACATAGCACATATGGCAAAATTTTGTGTGACAAGCTGCCATCCATGTTTGTGAAAGCAGGGCTGGCAGGCCTGCCCAGGAGGGTGCAGCAGGTGTGAGGGGCGTCCCAGGGTGGCAGGAGGGACAAGGCTGGTAAGGGATGACACATGTTCTTTTTTTCCCTCCCTGGCTGCCACGCAGAGCCTTACCAACAAGTTCCCAAAGAAGAAGCCGCTGCCCTCCATCTCCTCCAGATCCACCACATCCCGCCACTGCACCCCCTGGTATGACGAGCTCATGAACTTCCTGACGCAGCAGGCAGTCTCCCTGCTCATCTGCAAGTACAAGTTTGAGAACAGGCTAAATAAGCAACTGGGCCTCATCTCCTTCCCCATCGCTGAGACTCTCATGGACCTTGCCCTGGGCTTCAAGAAGGTGAAGGGTTCTCACATCCGCTTGTCCTCAAAGCTTGACTGGACCTGCCTTTTGCGGAAGCTGGAGGAGGCCGACAAGGCCCAGCACACCTCTTGCATCAGCGACAGGCGCAGCACAGAGACTGTTTCCTCGAAGCCCCCCTCCGCACGGTCCCCCTCTGCACGGTTCTCCTCCACACGGTTTTCCACGAAGCCCCCCTCTGCACAAGTCTCCTCCACAAAGCCCCCCTCCACGCAGGTCTCCTCTACAAAGCACCCCTCCACGCAGGTCTCCTCCACAAAGCACCCCTCCATGCAGGTCTCCTCCACAAAGCACCCCTCCACACAGGTCTCCTCCATGAAGGTCCCCTCTGTGCAGCTTGAGCTAGCCACTGACAAGGACCAACCCCAGGCTGTGGAGTCCCACCACAGCTTCCATACTGACGTGCTGGACAGCCAGCCGCTCAGCTTTCAGGAGCCAGTGACAGCTGAGGACCAGATGCCCGTGAACCTGTTGGAGCTCAAGCTTTCTGTGTCCTCTGGCATTAATGTGGGCTCCAGTGCCCCCAAGTCTGAGGAAACAGTGAACATCAAAGACAGCAAGGACTATGGCAGGATTGAGATTGAGGATGAGAAAGAGGACAAGTATGAGGATGAGGGCGAGGTTGAGGCCTCCTTCAAAAATGAAAACATGTCCCAGAGCGAGGACTCTTCAGTCAGGCACTCTGTGGACATGGGTCACAGTGACCCCCCATGAGGTCTCTGCAAGCCACACTGAGCCCTTGATTCCCTGCTGCTCCTCCTGCTCCTTCATAGAGTTACTGCCCACCCAGCAGCCTCTGCCCTAAGCAAGGGTCAGCATGGACTGAATGCCCACAGGGAGCTCTCTGAGACCCTCAGGGAAGCCAACCATAGAAACAGAATTAAAGGCTGTGTTGACAGAGCACGGTTTTCATGTCCTGAGATTTCAGCCTCCCTTTCCATGCACCTGCCCTTAGGTAGCACCTTCAGTGGGCTCAGCCATGGCTACAGCCAGCCTTCCTGACAGCTGATAGTGCACTGAGCCCCTGGGCAACAGGGCCAGCGCTGCCTCATGGCTGCTCTCAGAAGACCAGCCCCCAGAAGACCAGCCCCTTGCCACTTGCCCACTTTGTTATGTGGATCTTCCTGATCCTAGTCTATACTTTCCTGGCTCTTTAAGTCTCTGAGGACTCCTGGTCACCCCTCACTCATGGCCCCAGTTCCTGCTTTTGAGGGGCTCTTTTTCTCCCTTCTTTTAGCCCAGGCACTGTGTGTGTGCCCTCTCTTGGTGCGCTCACAGCTACCTACCTTCCTAATTTATATTCCCAGCTCCAAGAGCTGAATATCTGGAGTCTCTATGCCATGCCACATGGTGGCTACTGGTTGGTCAGCCTGTGGATCAGCTTCCTGAGACTGTTCCTGTGACTAATTCTCCAGCAGGCCTCAGATCTCCCTAGATGGGTCTATGGGCATAGCTTGTGCTGTGATTGGTGGGCTCCTGTCCAAGGCTCTCCAGGGCTTTCTGGCTATCCTTCTCTCTGCCTTATGAGGGAAGCCAGTCTGTTGCCCTACTAGGTGCCTTCACTCAGGAAGCAGCTCAGCCTCTCCTTCCCTGCTTCTGTAGCCAGGCGTCAGTGGAGGCCAAGAGAACATGTGAGGATGCTCTGACTCTGCCTTCTTGGTGCAGGCTGTCCTGTGAAGAGCGTGGTGGGTCTCTTTCATCTCTCCCTAGAGCCTACTGTGGTGACAGAGGTCAGGCTTGCTCAGCTAAGCTTGATTATGAGTACCTGACAAGTGTGCCCATGACCAATGGCCTGCGTGTGAAGAGACAGCAACTGTATCCTCTGGAGCCAGAACCATACCCTGTGATTCAAGGAGGAGGAGGAGCATTTGGTCATCTGCCATTCAGAGGGGCCAGGGTCCTAAGGTTGGTATGAGAGTGACCCATTTTTCCACAGAGCTCTTTTTTTTTTTTTTTTTGAGACGGAGCCTCAAGCTGTCCCCCTGGGTAGAGTGCCACGGCATCACGCTCACAGCAACCTCCAACTCCTGGGCTCAAGCGAGTCTCCTGCCTCAGCCTCCCAAGTAGCTGGAACTACAGGCGCCCGCCACAATGCCCGGCCATTTTTTTTTTAGTTGCAGCCATTGTTGTTTGGCGGGCCTGGGCTGGGGATTCGAACCCGCCACCTTAGGTGTATGTGGCTGGCGCCGTAGCTGCTTGAGCCACAGGCGCCAAGCCACACAGAGCTCTTGTGATGAAGATCTTTTAGGGCACACACTGATTCAATGCCCATTCCCTGAGGCCACCCACCCCTGCAGTATGGGGCCACAGTAGTCTCTCTTTTTTTGAAACAGAGTCTCACTATGTCACCCTGGGTAGAGTGCTATGGCATCACAGCTTACAGCAACCTCTACCTCTTGGGCTTAAGCGATTGTCAAGTAGCTGGGACTATAGGTGCCTGCCACAACACCTGGCTGTTTTTTTTTTTTTTTTTTCTGAGACAGAGCCTCAAGCTGTCCCCCTGGGTAGAGTGCCGTGGCATTACAGCTCACAGCAACCTCCAACTCCTGGGCTCAAGCGAGTCTCTTGCCTCCACCTCCCAAGTAGCTGGGACCACAGGC
>CAUYTI010108682.1:0-18775 GCA_963575145.1 Galago senegalensis | reverse complement strand
TTTACCAATATTAAAATCTGGTCACCTTATATTATGTTGACTCAGCTGATTGGAAAATCACGGCTTTGAGTAAGCATAGAGAGAGCAATATTTGTTGTGAAACCTTAAAAAGTTTTCCCAAGATACCTGAGCACATGTGGGGCACTATCATATTAAGTCAGACCTCTTTCCATTTTTAAAAATAGATTTTTCTGATAGGAAAAATTAATCACTGCAGCCATTTCCTCCTCAGCACCTTTTGGTCCATTCTGCGTAGACTTGCCCAGGTCTCTTCTCACGACTGTTTGAGAGCATCCCAGTCTTCCAGGAGGCTATTGGGGGGCTGCTTGCGTCGTCTTTTCAGCCTGTCTCTGTAATTTTCCATCTCGCACAGTGAAAACCTAAGACTGCCCTACCGGCCATAAACAAAGTCCGACGTGGTACACTTTCTTCTAATACTCTTGACAGAAGCGTGGTCTTGGAGATGCAGTTCAGGTGAGGGGCACCCTCAGGGGGACTCCTGTGTGCTGGGGATATAGGAAACTCCGTATCAAGAAATATCAGGTTTCAGCCAAATATAAATGGATTTTAGATGTCGGATGAGGACAGGAAGAAAGCACATACATGTCAGTCATTCATTTTTTCTTTCCTGAATTGGCAGCATGGTGGACAACGACCTCCTGGGACACTCCTGTTTGCCTACCTACAGGTGGGCGTGGAAGGAGAGGAGACTGCAGTGAAACTCCAGCGTGTCTTTACACAGGGAGCCTGGCAGCCAGTCTCGGGGGCCCTGCAGCCTGTGGATGCACAGCGCCGGGGTTGCCCACCTCTGAGCACGGGCATGGAGCCCGGTGAAAAACACCTGGGGTTCTGCAGCCATTCACGGTGGGAATCCCCTGGGAGCCTGAGAGCATTTAACAGGCCTCAAACAAGCCTGTAGGGAAAACTCCAGGTTCAATTCAAAGTGCTTTTCAGGCATTCAAGGCAAGAAATTCCTGCTCAGAGGAAACGGTAACAGCAAATTGGACACCCTATTGTTTACGTGGGGTAGGAAAAGAAATGGCTGGGTGATTTGTTTCCATAGCGACTATCATTAAAATAAGGCATGCTGACATCAACACTGACTTAGTCTCCTGTTCAAGCCCCTTAAAAGGGTGGCTTTAATCTGAGTTGGTTCTGAAATACAAGCAAGAAGACCAAGTTATATTTCTCCATAATTATTTTTTGCCACTCACAAATAATATTTTTTAAAAACATAACATTAATGTAATCCAAATTCATGCCATACCAGTTAGTGGGTTTATGGCATCAATTTTGATTATGTTAATGTTATTGTTTTTAAAAATATAATGAGTGGTTTATATATAGGAACTGTGCTCTGAGTATTTGTAATTTAATCCCAAATTTAAAAGTAATGCTTGTTATTGCTTTTTCCCAAGCTACAGGATAATTTGTTTGCTGTTGGTGATCTCTGAGACCACATCGTGGGGGTTTGGTTTATAAATGTGGGCACTTACTCTGTGCTCCCAGACGGCCAGTTTAGTCCCCTACCCCCGCCCCACCAGGCACCAGATGCTGTGTATTACATAATGGTGACCATAAAAGGCCTTAATGGGTAGGGATCTCACAAAATGTGCACACCCTCTCCGGAGTGGGGGATGTCCTTGCATGACAATGGGCTGGAAATTAAAGCCACACACACAAACTGGTGAAGTGATTTCTGGCTCAGTTCTTGGAAGGTTGAAAAACTCAAAGCACATTGGGGAAATTCCCAGGCCCCTGTGGCTGAAGTGTAGTTCCCAAATGCACAAGGAGCCCAGCCTGCCAGGGTTTCAAGCCCCTGTGGTTGGTTTCGTTATCTTCACCCACGCAATCATCTCATTTATCCACTTACTCATGACTTCAGAATGCACGGAGGCCCTTCTAGGTACAGGGGATGTCGAAGTAAGTAGGATAGAGTTGATGTCTCGCTGACTAATTAATCGTAAGTGTTAAGGAAGCTTGGCTAAGCATGAAGGATATGGAGTTAGATTCAAGTTCAAATCCTGGCTCCCCACCTTGCAGCTGGATGTCCTCGTGTGTGTGCTTCCCCCCACCCGGCCCACTGAATTGCCGTAAGGGGTGAGGGAGATGGTCCAGGGTGCAGATGTTCCCAGGGCTCACTACACGCTTGCTCTAGTTGTGGTTATTATAATTATGGAACTCACAATCTAAATCTGATGTTACGGATGAAACTGGGATCAGTAGGAATCTCCATGATTTAAAATGTGATTAAAAGCTACGTAGCCATGTGCTGAAGGGCAGCATTTTGGTCAAGGGCAGACCACATACACTGCAGTGGTCCCCTAAGATTAAAATGGAGCTGAAAAGTCTTATCACCTAGTGACGCCATGACGTCATAGCACGATGTGCCTCTCACGTGCTGTGGTGACACTGGTGTGAACCCACTGGCCACTCTGCCAGCCACAGAAAGGCGTGGCTCGTCAGCTGTGTAAGTACACAGCCCTGGTAGTGGCAGTGACCGTGTTACTCCTTATGTGTTTACTTTTTATTATTATTTTAGAGTTTACTCTTTCTACTTAGAAAAAAGCCCCAGTTAACTACAAAACCTGAACTGGACAGTGTCCAGATGAAGGCATCACTATCCCAGCTCTGTTCCCATTACTGCCTCTGAAGACCTGCTGGGGGACAAGATGGGGAGGGGGCAGACTGTGATGTCCACGACCCTAACCCTGTGTAGACCTAGGCTACTGTGTATGTTCATGCCTTTATTTTTAACAAAAAATTTACAAAGTAAAAATAAATTAATGGAAAAAAGCTTATGGAATAAGCATATAAAGAAAGAAAAGTTTTTGTACAGGTGGAATGTGTTTGTGTTCTAAGGCGTGTCACTACTGAAGAGCCAAATAGTGAAAAAAAATTAAAAATGTTGTAAAGCTTACAGGCTAAGGTTCATTAATTATTGAAGAAAGAAAAAAATAAAAAAATGTCGTGTATCCTAAGTGTGCCGTGCTCCTGAAGCCCATAGCAGTGCCCGGTACTGCCCGAGGCCTGCACCCCCGCTCACCCACACTCACGGACCCACCCAGCTCGACATCAGGCCTGCAGGCTCCATTCATGGTCAGCGCCCTGGACAGGTACACCAATTTTTATCTTTTTTACTACATTCTTCCTGAACCTTTTCTGTGTCTAGATATGTTTAGATACAGAAATGCACCTGATCGTGTACAGTTGCCTGCGGCACTCAGTGAGGTCAAGTTGTCATAGCAGATGTGCAGCCCAGGAGCAAAAGGCTGTCGGTGTGGGGGAGGCTGCGGCACACAGGGGCGCACACCTGCACTCCAGGACCCTTGAGCACAAGGAAATCACCCAAGGAGGGCTTGCTAGGATGTACCCCTGCCTGTAAGTGGCCATGGCTGTGACAGGAGAGCAGACTCAGAGGGAGGACTTTGACCCACAGCAGGGCAGAGCTAATCACCCAGTCTTCAGTGCTGCCCCTAGCACTTTATGCCACAGCACAGAGGGAAGGCATTATGTTGTGTTCTCTCTGGAATGTTTCCAAAGTCCACCCATGCAGCATGCACGGCACTCAGCAAGAACAGCCCTCCCCCTTTTTCCTGTGGAGGAGCCACAGGAGACCCAGGCCAAGAAGTCCTGAGCCAGTGCAGTCCGTCCATGCACTCTCTTCTCCAGTTGTCCATTGTGAAAAGGGAAATCAATTATAACCCAATAAAATCAGAGGAGGCTGTCCATTTCCTTGCTTTTGAGGTATATCTGCCAAGCTAAAAATGGACATAACGGAAATATAAATTACTAGTGACATAAAGCACAGGCAAGTCCTGGAAGTTCCAGTTATCATCTGAGACAAAACAGAACGAAGGGACAAACAGTGGTTTTCAAGGACTTTAATAAGTTTCTCAGCAGAAGCATTTCTGTTAAAAGAGCAAACTACTTTAAAAGAAAGCCAAAAAAAAGGAAGGGAGGGAGGGAGGAAGAAGGGCCTATCTTTGAGAATCTGACTTTGTAACTAGTGAAAATGTGATATTCCTGTTTATAAAAGCCTCTTAATGAAAGAATTAATAACAGGATTCCTTCCATCTTTGCTTTTGTTTTATTTAAAATTTCTTATAAATTTGGGAATTTTATTAAAAAATATTATAGACACAAAGGTACAAAGAATTCTATAATAATGTCATATATCCACCACCTGGCCTGAAAAATCCAAATCCAAATTCCCATTTCTCTCCTCAGTTACGGTTTCCTCCCCCGGCCGAGGTAACCGTTGCCATGAATTTAATCCTTATTGCTCCCATGTATTTCTGAATACTTTACCATAATGTATACTTACGTATCCTAAACAATAAATAGTATTTTTGGTATATTTTCAGAATTCTATAATTGATGCTATACGTTGATTTTTGTTTTGCAAACGGTATGTAATACACTGTTTTTACCTCCAACATTTTCTCTGCAACTTTCGTTCATGTGAGCGTGCCTGGCTAGGCTTTGTTCATTTTCACTGCTGGAAAGTGGTCTGAGGGGTTAATACATCACAATTTGTTTATCATCCATTCTTATAATCAGGATTCTCTTTAAATAGAGCATGTAAACTATTATTTAACTGAAAGGCAGGATCCCAGATGTTGAAGGACCACACCTGTGAGCTTCTGATACATTAAAGGATAAAGGTTCTGTATCGTGGACGCCAACACCAGGGCACCGAGACTCTGGCCACTGCTGCGGAAAGGCGGGGGGTGGAGACCAAGTAAATGCCCATGAGGGATCACTTCCTTTTGTGCCACTCATTCACCAAGCTGAGTGACTGGGACATAAATGGCTGTAAGAAATAGTTTATTCTCAATTATTAAAAACATAAGTAAAAATGTATTAATAAAACAGCAAAGATGTGTGCCTGTGTGTAGGTCTTTGCAATTGAAGTAATATACACACAAATACTTAGGGATGCACCATACAAGAGCTGTGCCAACAGGGCCTGGATTGCGGGAACCCCACACGCTCACTGAGGGGCGTGGAAGAGATTAACAAGTGGAAAGAATTATATCAAAAAGAAATTGTCTCAAAGCTAGTTTTAAATTTTAATAAATATCAAGGAAACTTTAAAGGGAATTTTTTTGGCTAAAATAATTCTAAAGTTTGTTTGAAGAAATAATATTAAAAACAGCAAAAAAAAAATTCAGGAAAAAGTCACTAAAATCACTAGAAATGTTTCTTCTGGGGCAGGAGAGGAGAGGCCTCTGGTTTCCACATAGGCCCCAAGCTTGTCCTTAACCCTATGTCTGCACTACAATGATTACAAATATAAAAAGACACACTTTCAGGTACAAAATAGTGTTGTGTTGCACCGAGCCACACAGGAATAGACAGAGATGTTGGTGCGGTGGAAAAGACAGCCCAGAATTTTTGTAAAACAAATGTCATTTTAAATCAGTGGCACAATTGTTAATAATTGGTGAGTAAAATAAATTTAAAGCACTAACTCAAACACCAATTGAAGAGTAGAGAACTCAACTTCAAAATGAAAATTTTGTTTATAAGGGAAGAAACCACAAACCAAGGAAATAAATCCATAGATGGGTGTGTGTGTTTAGGGTACATTAAGATAGAGACACACAGTGAAGGGTGATTTCCCAACACTAATACAGTCCAGAAAAGCACATAAGTAACATTTAGAAGCCAGTGACCTGATGAGACAACTAGGCATTAAAATAATGTCAACATTAGTGTTAAATTTTAAGGATTCTCTATAAATTAAGGATAATAAACATCCTAATAAAAACTGGGCAAATAACATAAACAAATAATACAAAGAGGAAGAACCTAAAGAAATAAAAATGTCAGTAAGTCCAAGATCAACTTCAAATTCCCTAGTGCGGGAAGTACATGTTAAAGTACCAGTGAAACTCCGATAACAGAACACATCCCCTTCACAGCCGTTGCTAAGGCCACAGGTGGACTAGAGCGCATCCTGGGCTGAAATTACTCTCAGGCTTTTAGGAAATAGGACACCTCCTTATGAAGCCTCCTGCACCAGGTGAGCAGGACAAGCAGCCCAGCAAAGCAGCCCCTCCAGCCAACTGCCCAAGGAGCTGAAGCCAACTCAGCGGAGTAAGGGGCATGTCCACAAATCCTCCTGGCCCCTCGCTTCTGCCTTCAGCAGTGAAATATGAAGTCGAGGAAGAGACTCTCGTCCCTTTGAGTTCATCCCCAAACCCCTGAAGTGGAGGCAGGAGCTGTTTCCTGGGCCTGGACACCTCTCCATCCCTGCCACCTGCCAGAGAGTTCCTGGAACCCCACGCTCACTCATGGCTCCTGGGTGAACCAGAGGAGACACACTTCACAACAGGTGTCAAGGGGTCAGTGTGTTTATCCCTCTGAAGAGAACCCCTGGGGCAGCTCAGCCTTCTGAGAAGCATGGCTATGGACCCAGGCAGTGGTTGGAACTTGCCCAGCGTGGGAACAGCAGCCAGGACATAGTGTAAGAACAAGCAGCAAGAGCACCGCTAGGCAATCCCAGCAAGAAGGGGGAGGGTAGAATGTTAGTGGCACAATGGTGACAGGTTGCATCCCTGCCGCCAAGTTTCAGGCCTTTCCACGAGGACTCCAGCAAGCTGTGTTCTGTAATGTCTTCCAGGACAACCAAAAGTCTGCAGAGACCCCTTCAAGACACACCCACCCATAAAGAGAAAATGGGCATGCTGGGCAGTCAGTACCTGGTCTGGAGCACAGCGGGAGCTCAGCTCCTGGAGACAGAGGCACCCTGCAGCTGGCCTTCTGATGGCAGCCTGGACACTGTTTCATTCTAAACTGTATGTGTGAAGACTTTGCAGTAATGGCAAGCTTTGGTCCCCAGCCAGATCCTGGGAGGTGGAATGGTGCGACTTTAAGGCACCTTGAGGAGGCCACAGAGAAAGGAAGCCAGTGGCACGGGCACCATATCCCAAGGGGACCCTTTCCCTTGCTGTGGGCAGGCCACCCTCCCCTGCAGACCAGGCCCCAGGTGTAAGCCATGGGCTCCTTCCTGGAGAGAAGGAGAAGTTCCCACAGCTTGGTCCTTTTACCACACTAAGCAGAGTGGCATTTTTATATTTAGTAATAAATGTAAAAACAACAGAATTATACGTATTGATATATAGATATGTGTGTTTATATAGTGGAAAAACCATTCTGGCCTCCAGGAACCACCTTTGAGGCTCAGGAGGCCCACAGCTGCCTGGCAGGTGCTCCTGCTGTCCCTATACACCCACAGCAGGTTCCTGGGTCCCACTAGCCACTTCTCAGGGGCTGGACACCAGGCTGCTGACTGGGATACATGTGATTGGCAGCATCACTGGGCAGGCACCCTGACCCAGAGGACAGATGTGCTTATCCATGCAGGGGCCTGCTGCACCCACCCACCTGTGGACAGGGCTGTGGGGGATCTTCTGGTGGTGCGAGCATGTAACTCAAGGGGGCCTTTTGATACATACACTAAATGTCTTTTTAAAACCAGACAGACATTGAGATTTCAATCCTATTCGTGGGGTTTCTAAGTCTTGTTTTATAAAATCACTTGTTTCCACAGCCCCTCCCACTCTGCTTCTCGAGGACGGGGACAGGCAAAGTCAACGCACTTGTCACTTTGTACCCTGGAGTCTTTTTTCCAAATATGAAATATTCCTCTCATCTGTTACAGTTCCTGAGGATTTACTTTCTTATTAATAATAAAAACAAACCTCACCTTCAAAAAATTGCAGACCAAAAGTCAGCTAAATGAATATGTCACTTTTGAGACAGACTGGGACCTGGGCCACGTTAGCACTGGGCATGCACAGGACAAAAGCTCGTCCTGCACCTGAGGGAGGCGCCAGCACCTGAACATAAGCTGGGCGGTCCTGTGCGCAGGAGCAAGTTCTGACGTGAGATCCTACTCCAAGTAAGTCCTGGGCTTCCCCCTGCCCTGGTGTAGCTGACTTTTTCCTGGAGAGCTTTTCAAAAGTTTATTAAAAGGTGTGGCTTAAGGAACCAACCCTGGATAAATCTCTCTCTTATTCCAAAGTCTTTAAATATTTGCAACTTAAAAAGAGGAAAAATAAAGTGACACACGCTTTTAAAGACAGAACTGGGACCAGGTCTCCTTACAATGAGCTCTGTAATAAACACATACCTGCATAAATACCCTCAACTCCTTTTTAGGGCCAGAACTATGTTCAATTCACTAGTGATTTGAGTCAAAGTGAGAGTGTATTTAGTCAATGCTAATATAAATTACATGCACACACCAGGGCAAGTGTTTGCATGTGAGTTATCTCCAGTAGTACATGTAATCCCAAAACAACGGTGTGGGAAGCTGCCACCTCCCCTGAGGCCCTGAAGTAGAGGAGGGCGAGGGAGTTCCCACCGCCCCATGTCTGTGAAGCAAAGCTCCACATGTCCCCTTGGTTCTGATGGTCTGGTGCACTCTGATTCAAGGCACCTGTTCATTAGAAGGCCAAGAGTTCCACAAGAGTGGGGCAGCCAGACTTCCAGATGCGAAGCCAGGGTGATGGAGCCTGCTGCGCCTCTTCCAGAAACACCCATCTGGAAGGCAGAGTTGTATCCCATTGCCAGCATATTGCATTTGTGCATGGAGATCAGGAAACAGTCTATTCAGCAGGGCTCTCCCAGGTCATCTGGCATGCAGGGTGGTGGGCAGGTGCGCAGTGGACGTCAGGGGTAGTCCAGACAGGACTTGGGATTCGGAGGTCTCCCTCCCCTTCTCTTGCTTCAGCTCTGTCCTCTGTGGCCCCACACCCCCAGCCAGCACCCAGCATGGCTCCCAGGGAACCTGAACTTCCACATCAACCCCCCACTGCCCCAAACCAGAAACTTCTGATTTTCATTCTTTCCAGTCCTTCATCCTGACAGCATGAGCTTCTGTGACAAGGAAGTGAGTGGCTGGAGTAATTCCTACAAAGGCATAAAGGGCCCACTGCCAGCCCAGTTGGCCATCCCTCTCCCAGGGAACTTTGCATTTTAAGAGCAGGAGTGAGTCCAAATGGAATCCCAGGAAAGGTGAAAGTAACTTCCATTTAAGGAATGATTACTATGTAAGCAAGTCTATGGTAAGTCAGGCCAGGCCGCCCACTCTTCCTGCCTGCTCCCCCTCTACTTCCTGGAGACACTATTGATCCAGGCTAAGCATCCTTGTCCAAAATGTCTGGGAGCAAAAGTGTTTCAGGTTTTGGAATTTTTCAGATTTTAGAATATCTGCATATACATAACAGGATATCTTGGGGATGGGACCCAAGTCTGGACGTGAAATCCTTTTACATTTTATATCTTTCTTATACACATAGGCTACAGGTAATTTTATATAATATTTTTAATAATTTTGTGAATGAAATAAAGTTTTGACTGCATTTTGACTGTGACCCATCACAAAGTCAGGTGTGGAATTTTCCACTTGTGGCATCATAGTGCTGCACAAAAAGTTTTGAATTTTGGAGCATTTCAGGTTTCAGATTAGGGTTGCTGAGCTGGTGTGATATTTTAAACCTATAATTTCCAGACTTTGGACGATGCATTGCCATTAGATATTAAAGAAAGCACCAACTCAAGTTTTTGGTTTTACATATATATGCACAACTACTGCACTAATATAATTTGCTTACCATAGACACATTTTAAAGGGTGTGGCAAAAATAAACATTTTAAACCATTTTATCCTAACTTTAAAAATACATTTCTGCTTTCACTCTAACTTGTGTTCTGAGGGCAAGTGGCCGGACTAAACACACCGCTCGTGGCCAACTGAACACAGACACCAACTGCTGAACCCCGACTGCACCCTGGGCCCCCACCCTCCACTACCAGGGTGCTCACTGTCCTCGGGGTGTCTGTGTGCCTGTGACATGCACAGGGAGGGGAGGGGTCACTCTGTACAGTATAGGTAAAGTGTGAGTTTCTCATTTGATTTTAAAAAAGGAAAAGATAAAAGAGTTTGAATTACTGTACACCGGTTAATTGCTGTGGGGGCACATTCACTGATCCCTGCACCTCCTTTAAAACAGTAACAGGCTCAGGGCCAGGTTTCACCGGGCTTGAGACTTTTATGATTTTTGAAGAGAATAAACTCAAGAAAAACATTTGGATGGCTCACTTTTGCAATTTTTAAATGTTTGTGACCTTGAAAATACATGGCTAGGAGACTCCAGGACCACATAAGGTACCCCCAAAGGCCTGAGAGACCAGCTTTCAGCAGCCTTGGGGAGGCTCCTCCTGAAAACGAGACAGCTTGGGAAACAGGGCTACTTTGCAAGAGGCTGCTTAGTGGATTGGAATTTAAATTTCCCTCCCTGCTTGGGGTCTTGTTAATGGGCCATCGCTAGTAGAAAATCTACCTTCAGGATGAACAGTTTAAAGACCAGACCCGCAGCACAGAACTTCCAGGTCAGTAAGAACAGGAGCTCAAATGTGATGCAACATCACGGCCATTCACCGTGCCTCGCTGTCCTGTATCTTTTCCCTCCTAAGACACAAACCGTGGTCTCAGAACAGCAGAGCTCAGGGTTTTAGTGAAGAACACTCTGGACTTACTAAAGTCACGCTGTCAGCTCCTACCCGTTAAGGAGGGGCCTGTTTCCCGTTTCCTTCAAGGAGAGAAATTTGAGCCGAAACTAGTCTTGCAGAAATCTCGGCAGTCTCCCTTTTAAGGCATTGTTTTCAATGTAAGATGGCAAAGGAAAATCCAGGAAAAGACGGTGTGCAACAGAGGACCTTTACGGGCCTGAACACTGGAAGGCGAAGGGTGGGGGGGAATGTCCTTGGGGTAAGTATAGGGCACACAAATTCAGTGGAAGGTGGAAACACCCAATACAATTTACTTTACCAAAACCACGAATCTATTTCATTTTTCAACACCTTAGTCCATCTGTGCATCAGAAATGTGGCCCTGACTCCAGATCATCCTTTTCTTGCTTGTCTGTCTTCGGCAAAAAATGCAGAGATGAAGACGGCTGCTCACGCTCTCAGGGGTGGCGCCACGTCTCCTCCCCGTGATCAGCGGTCACGTGGCTGTCACGTGTCCATGGCGCACATGCTGGGACCCGCTCTGCAGTCCTTGGGGAGGTCCCCGGTGGCTCAGGTGAAGTCCAACCCCGCTGCAGCTGTGGGGCTGCCAGCGGCCGTGGTGAGGGTGGAGCCTCCAGCCGCCAGGGACACCTGCACCGCAGGAAGAGGCTGGCAGGAGCCTCCTAAGAGAACGTGGTGTAGGACGAGTTTCAGCAGCAGTTAACAGATAAGAAAGACATCCTCCAAGTCAGACGTGACCTCTGTCTAAACAACAAACGGGGCAGGGCAGCCCGGGCGCGTGTCCCCAGCTGCTGGGATGCCTGAAACAGAGGGGCTGGGTGGGTGGCAGGGAAAAGACAAACATCTAGCACGGAAATTCTGGGGAGTTTTACTTGAAGCTGTCGGTAGAGCTCAGTATTTCTGACTTTTAGAAATCGAGGTGAACATTCAGGGTGGGTGTAGGAGCCGGGGGCTGGCCGCGCATGAGAGGTCCCTGCGTGGTCCTGGGGCTGGCCTGGGCGCTCTCGAGTTGTTACAGTCGGGCCGCGGAACTTGGGACAACTGGGCGACGCCCACAGCTCCGCACACGTGTTCTCAGTCTGCACACGCGCTGTGTAGACACGGGCCAGGGTGAGTTCAGCCGGCGTGTGCCTCCCGGGCGGGAGCCTGTAGCTTAGGCACCGCTGCCACCTGGTGGCCGTGCCTCCAATTACCACACCAGTGTTCTGATCCGTGGTTTTGTTTTTGTTTTGGGAGATGAAGGAAAACCCCTTTAAAAGTGGAAAATGTGAACCTGAATATAAGAAGCCTCTAGACACGTGATAGGGGAGGAAAGAAGTTGAAGACCAGGACAGGATGGGTTACTCTTTGAACTGTTTCCTCTGTATCAGGCCCACCCAAAGTGGAAGGAGGACAGACGTGCCAAAGACGGAGATGTCTGGGTCATGCACCACCTGGGAGTCCGTTTTACTCTCCTCCTTCACTCCAATGTCAAGTTTCTTAATTACGTCTGTACTGCAGTACAAATGACACTGGCAGGATGCCTTGCTCACACCCCTGGACTCAGACCAGACCTGCAGCAACCAGCTTTCCAGCAGCACCAGCAAAGAACGAGATACCTCCCGGGCTTGAGAATCCTCAGTAATAACGATCCGGCTTCAGCCATGCCGGTGGGCCATCACCACTGGAGTCATCTTTGAGTGACATGGGACTCATCACTAAGTTCTGCATTTGTGACCAGGTCCCCTTTTTCATGAAAGATGGAATTGGACAGGGCCCTACATGGGCAGGTTGTTGGCATTGCAGTGTGGTGAGTGGGGTGGTGGTGGTGCAGAGTTGCAGGCACCAGCAGGTGGGCACACTCTGAAGTGAGTGGGCTGCTCGCAGCTGTGTCCCTGGCAGGATGAGGAGGCAGCCGCCCACCTGGTGCTCAGGTGCAGGCGAGTGATGGGCCGTGGAGAGCAGCGGCCTGCTTTCTACTCCTCTCTTTTCAACGTCATTAGAACTCAGTTTCAAAAATGCCCATCTCCTTCTACACCCTGGGGTGTCTGGCAGATGCTAAGCTCCTGGCTGAGAAGCTGCCTGGGGTCCACACCCCTTAGGGCCTGTCCTGACCCACAGGAAATGGTGCCAGACAACCACTGCCTGGTGATTTCAGGCAGACCCCTGAGTTCTTTGATCATTCAGAGCCACAGGACTCCAGAGACTGACTGAAAGCTTCCTAAGGGCCCTACTTGTCAGAGTCATTTCACACAAAGGGCATGTCCTGTTCCTAACTTAGTAACTTGGCTGCGTGGAGGTGAGCTGGGTGGGGCCTTGGGAAATCCAGGACATTGGCCTTTGGCCTCAGGAATTAGTGGAGTTGCTTTTGACTGGTCAGTGTGAGCACAGCCCCTGTAGACTCATGGGCCCAGCCTTCACCACCAGGTTCCCAGACTTCCTGTCCCTCCCACCGCCTAGAGAATGCATTCTGGGGCCAGCTGTCTGTTTCAGAAGATAGATGCTCTGGGAAAGATGGTACTCAGGCTCTACTCACCCTGCCCCGTGGCTCTGTGTTTGGAAGAGTGGTCTGTAATGCTGATACTTCCACTATGCAGACTGTTACTGGACTGGAGAGAGAGGCTGGGATCCTGGGGTCTCCCAGAAAGTCTCCCCATGACTTTTCTGGCCCTAAACTGTTACTAAGATTCTTCCCGTCCTAAGATTTAGTCCTTTTGACTTGGCTTTACTTTTGGTGGATTAGAGATTAGGACCTGGGGTCCCAAAGACCTAGGTCCAAGCCTGGATCTAGCACTTCCTAGCTGTGGGTCTCTGAGCAAATTCCCTGCCCTCTCTGGGCTGACCTCTCACTGTAAGCACATGGAAACAGTGTCCCCTGGGGCTGTGGGAAGCACTAAATGGAGACGCTGTGTGGACAGGTGAGTACTTGGGGTGGGGCCTAAACTGGCTGAGAGCTCAGCAGACATTGTCCCCCGGGAGCCTCTGCTCACCCGCTTCCCACACACCACGTTACATTCCTACCACAGAGAGCAGGGTGCCCACTGACACACCTTGCCAAGTGGCCGGCGGTGTCCTCAGCTGCTGTCCCTGTGCTCTTCAGAGCCCACTGTCCCAGTCTGCACTGCAGCACTTCCAGGTTTTGAGGCCTGTGGCCTTACGGTTTGCTAGGCCAGTGTAGGGAAGAGAAGGGCAGAGGTGAAAGGGCCCTGCCTGTGGACGGCACGGCCAGGTGCTCCACAACTCACAGAATTCCTTCATTAAATGCAGCACATGAAACACGAGGGCTGAGAGAACTTGCCACTAACCTGTGACCCAATTCAGACACGTGCAAGTGCATGCAGAGGTACAGTGCGGCTGGAAGTCTGGCCAGGGCCAGGGCCAGGCTCCGCCAGGCATGTTGGAGCCTGCAGGTTCTGGGCTGCTGTCAGGAGGCCTCACTTCTTCCCGCATCCTGCTCCTCCTTGGACTATGTTACTGTAAACTTCCCAGCAAGCTGGAACTAAGAATAAGGAGGTGCAGGTGCAGATGTGCCAAGTGCACCCAGTCTCCCCTCTCGTTTTAGACCTGAATAGACTTGTACAGGGGAAGCCACGGGAGTCGGGCCCCCAGCCTGCAGGTTCAGGAGGTAGACGTCTAGGAGCTGCTCTGTGGACACCCTGCAGCTCCCTCTTCTAACTGCTGAGGGCCACACATCTCTAGCTGCTGTCTCCAAACTCTCGTGGAAAGACCTGCGCCCGGTAGTGGGGGTCCCCGCAGGCACTGAGTGGTGATGAGTGGCTGTAAACAGCACGTACACTGAAGTGCTGGCTGCTGAAGCCACTGTCCACTCAGAGTCTGGGGATGTGCGAGGGTCAGCGTGGGCCCTGGGCCACCTGAGGCGGAGTGACACTCCTGGTGGTAGAGAACAGCATGAGGTGAGGTGGACAGCAGCAAGGACAGACTCCAGAGGAAATGGGACATCACCGCGGGGCAGCACCTCCCAGTGCTGAGAGTTAGGCATGTTGTTAGGACATCTCCACAGTGACCGGCAGTCCAGGCTGCGTTTGGCGGGCCCTGTCCCAGGTGAGGTACGCTGTCCCTGCTCCGAGAGTGAAGAGACACAGGTCTCAGGCTGGAGGGAGCAGCAAGGAGCCCCAGTGGCTGGGGGGGGGGATGGTGCCCCCCCCAGTCTAAGAGAAGTGTGAGGTTGTATGGAAATTGTCACGGGGTGGGGCCCACAGCTTCTGACCCAGGCTCCCACGTCTCCCACCTGCTCTGACCTCTCTTCCAGCAGCCTGAGGCACATCCTTAGTACCTACAAGAGCATGGGGTTCAAGGTCAGTGATGGGAGCCAGGCCCCACTCCTCCTGCTTCAGGCTTTCATGGTAGACAGTCTTTACTAGGCACTGAACTTCAGAAACAGTTGTACAGAAGTAAGTGGCATTACCAGGAAGGTCACAACCAGGCGAGGTGTGCCCTCTACCAGGGCCTGCCAGAGTTTGCATCATGCCCTCCAGGTCAGGTGCTGAAATGTAACGTCTAGTGCTATGTATTGAGAGGCAGGACCTTTAAGAGGTGATTAGGCCCTGCGGATGCCTCCCTGAAATGGGATTAAGGCCCTTGTAAAGGACACCTGTCCCATACGAGGACACATCACTCCTCCCCCCAGAAGTCACAGCCTCAACACCTCCTCAGGCTCTGAACCTAGCAGCACCTTGGTGTTGGACTCCCAGGCTCCAGAACCAAGAGGAGAAGCTTCTGTTCTTTATAAATCACTCCGTCTCAAGTCTTTTGTTTCAGCATCACAAATGGGCTAAGATCTGGTCCTGGGCACCAAGCCCATGATTGTTCTGTGAAATGAGAATAAATGCACCTGTCCAGAGGGCGGTCGTGAGGCCCGAGACAGTCTGCCAGTGGCCAGGACACCACGGGAGCCTGCTGGTTGGTGGCTGTCAGACAGGGGTTCAGGGACACACTCTCAGGAGGACAGGATTCTGCCAACTCATTTCTGCCACATGGAAGATGAGTGATAATCTTTCCTTCGTTTGGGTCCTCTGTTGCGGGAACCCAAGTCCTATGATGAAGTGACCAGAGTGACCGTGGCAGTGCAGAGAGGCTGGAACAAAGAATGGCCCTAATGGGTGAGCCCTGGTCATAGGTCATCCAGAGGGTGCCTGTGACAAGGCCAGGGTCCATGGGGAGTGCCTTGCAGGGAAGGGAAGCTAACACACCTGCACATTGGGCGCGGGAGGCTGAGGAGCAGCTGGTGCTGAGTGCACATAGGAGCCACTGACTTAGGACAGGTGTTTTTAGGATTCCTATTGGACAGGGACATGGTAAATGAAGGGAAACCCTAGAAAGAAGGTTCTTACGGTCTTGAGCAGAGGGTGACAGATTCTTGTGTGTGTGTGCAGTGCTAGATAGCAGCTGTCTCAGGCTCTGTGTCTGCTCAGGCTGGGTCAACTCTGCAGCCTTTTCACTGTGCAGAAGGAGCCATATGAAGTGAGGGAGTGTGGCCACATTCCCAGAAAACTTCATTCACAAAGCGAGATGCTGGGCTGCATCTCGCTCTCGGCCTAGTTTGCGAGTCCGTGGTATCGGGGAAGGAGCATGGACGCTGCTGTGAGCCCAGACTACATCTCTGCACCACACAGCACCAGCTCTGTGGCCTTGGGCTCCTTTCCTCATTAGTGAAAAGGGGTTAAGAACATCGGCCTCTGAGAGTCACGGTGATGTGTGCAAAGCTCCAAGGACACCCGAGTGTGTTAGGGCCTCCACTGAGATACCCATGTTCTAGGGGTAGGCTAGCTGCCGGCGGGGCCTCCACTGAGACACCCACGTTCTGGGGGTGGGCTAGCTGCAGGGAGGGCCTCCACTGAGACACCCACGTTCTGGGGGTAGGCTTGCTGCCGGCAGCCCTCGTAGGCCTTGACAGTCATCCTCTGCCTCATTTGTTGGGCCTGACTCAGAGCGGTTGAACAAAGAGTGTTCCGTTCCATTTGCCCACAGCACAAATGAAAAGAATACTCCATTTGTATTCTTGAAGTAGGTCTTTCCAACTCACTGACGTGGTATTTCAAAGTCTGGCAGCGTTCAGACCTGTGTGGAGTCTCCTGGAAATTCCACTGCACCAGAACATTGCCTGCCCTAAAATTTTAAAATCATAATGGAATTCAAAACAGATGTACCAAATCTAGGAAGGCGAGAGCAACCTTAATTTGCTCCTTGGGAATGCCCTTCATAGCATGTTTTGGGCAGACAGTGTGGTAAGAGCCCAGCAATAAAAGATCGCGGCAGATTCTAAACACTGCAATTTTGGCTGTTTGTGTCAGAGAAAATCTGGAAGGCCTAGAAACTGGAACAGAGCTGACACCCAACTGACTGAATTTATGGCTCACGCTTTCACTAAAATACCTGTGTGGAAGACGTCACTGATTACAGAAAAGAGAATTTGGAGAGAAAAAAATAGATGTATCTCAGGCAGGTGGAGCCCTTCACTATGACGCTGATCAGGACTTAGATGTTCAGTACAGGAACTGAGAATGTGAAGTAGAAGAGTAGAAGACAGGGACTACTATGAATATTATAAATGTTTGTAAGTGGAATAAGAGAAAGAAAATACTATTTTAACATCCAGGCTTATGTCCTTGTTAAGTAAAAAAGCTGTTTCAGTGATTATTAAAGTTGGATGGAACAGCTTTCAAAGATCTCATTAAGGATGCACATTCTTAGGAAAAGGAACAGTAAGATCTTTAAGAAGTAATTTAAAAGACTGAAAGATTGCCCCTAAGACAAGGAAAAAGACAGAGATGCCTGCTTCCACCTCTGGTATTAAACACAATGTTAGAAGTTCAGGGTAGAGTGAATCAGGCCAGACGTACCACTTGAAAAGGAAGAAGTAAACTATTTTATTGCAGATTACATGGCCTGGTGTATAAAATCGTAAAGAATAATAATTTAAAATTTTAAATATTTTACTAGAGTGTCTTAGTTAATTTTCTGTTGCTATAACAGAATACTGCAGACTAATTTATAAAGCAAAGAAATGTATTTCTTACAGCTCTGGAGGCTAGAAAGTTGAAGGGGTTGCATCACGTGAAGGCCTTGCATGGAGAGAGAGCAAGAGTGTGCCAGCCCAGGTCTCAAACATCTCTCCAGCCCTGAGGACTTCATCTAATCCGAATTATCTCCCACAGGCCCTACCTCTTGATACTGTTACAATGGGGAGTAGTTTCCAACACACAAATTTTAGAAGGCCCTAATAAACTATAGGGATACATGATCAGTATAGAAAAATCAATTTTGTTTTAATATACCATCAATGAAAAATCGAAAAAGGAAATTAAGATGACAATTTCATTTACGGTAGAATCGAAAGAGTTAAAATATCTAGGAATAAATTCAATCAAGGAGATGGCAGACTTATATACAGTGCTGAAAGAAATTAAAGGCAACCTATATAAATGGAGCAATATCTCAGATTCATGCATTGAAAGGCTTACCAGTGTTAAAATACAAAGCAATCTACAAATGCAAATATGATCCCTATCAAAATTCTCGTGGCACTGAAACAGCCCAGAATGAGCATCTTTTCATGTGCTTAGTGGCCATTTGTGTTATTTTCTTTGGAGAAAGGTCTGTTCTAGTTATTTGCCCATTTTAAAATTGGTTTTATAGTAGTGGTTTTGTTGTGTCATAAAAGTTATTTGTATGCCCTCATCAGATACTTTAGCCAAAGAATTTTATATCCTGCCAGAATAAGCTTCATAAATGAAGGAGAAATGAAGTCCTTCCCAGCTAGGTAGACACAGAGCATTTGTGACCACCAGACCAACCCTGTAGGAGCTGCCCGAAGAGGTCTTAAACAAGAAAGGCAAATACTAACCATCACAAAAACAAAAAACATAAACTTCACAGAGCTTTTAAAGCGATCACACAAAGGAGGAAGAGAAAGGAATTAAAGGGTAACATAACAGAAGTTCAGCAAATCACAAAGACAGAAAACAGAGGAAAAGAATTTATGAAACAAGTAGAAATCAACTAGGAACATGAGAAGAACAAGACGTCATTCGTCATGTTAACCTTGGAGGTAAGTGGATCAAAGGCCCCGCTTCAAACATACAATGATGGCTCGGCGCCTATAGCTCAACCGGCTAAGGCGCCAGCCACATACACCTAAGGTGGTGGGTTCGAATCCCCAGCCCGGACCCGCCAAACAACAATGACAGCTGCAACCAAAAAATAGCCGGGTGTTGTGGCAGGCACCTGT
>CAUYTI010108679.1:0-27710 GCA_963575145.1 Galago senegalensis | reverse complement strand
AACTTTTTCAATGTTAGAGATTATTTTGACTTGAATATAACTTCTTTGATTAAGAAATGCATACTGAAAGGTTCTGGACCCAAAGATGAAAGATTATTCCAGGGGCAGCACCTGTGGCTCAAAGGAGTAGGGAGCCCCATACACTGCAGGTGGCGGGTTCAAACCTGGCCCCGGCCAAAAACTGCAAAAAAAAAAAAAGATTATTCTGAGGTACAAAACTAAAGGAAAAGGAATCCCTGTTCTATAGGTATAGTGTGGTCTTTATTTCCACCTGTTTCCACCTGAATACAGGTGGGGTGAAATCAGAAAAGAATTCCACACATAGGTTGTGGCAGGTGGGGATTTAGAGGGTCAGGGAGGGCAGCAATGGGCAGCATTCCTGTTTCCTGGGAAGACATGAGTCTGACCCTGCCTGGGCAGGGTGGGTCCATCTGGGCGGGTACACCTGATTCTATCACGTACTTTTCTCTACTTAGTCTGACTCTAACAGTTCTCATGTACCTAGAAAGCTGGGGTCTAGAGAATAGGATCTCAGCACGTGCTTGCTTCTGAGTAAGAAAGAATATTGTGTATATAAACATTCTTGTGTAAATGTAGGCACAGGTCAAATGAAAAGCTATTCTGCTATATCATAGTATTTTCAGATGTTTGGCAAGAACTAATAATTTAGCACATTGAAGATGTGTCTCTATGAGAAATAACCAGTTTGAGATAATTGGGTTTTCAGTAGTCCCTTTTTTCAATTGCAGAAGTTTCTTTATTAGCTATTTCAGTAAATCTAGATTATTAGGAGAAAACAAAGCATGAAAATGAATCTCCCCCATCTTTCTCTTTATATCACTCTTGAACTCCTCCTTCCTGCTCCCCAGGGTCAAAAGTGCAATATTTCCAGGTTTTTCTTCAGCAATGTTCAAATATCTTAGGCCCTGAGTTCAATGTGGTTTCAGTGGCTCAAGCTGTTCAGGCCACCAATCAGTTTTATGGTGGCCTGAAGGTTACAGGAAGAAAAATTGTCTTAGCCATTGATTCCATTGACCTGGGCATGCTATGAGAATGATCAGTGAAGCTCTTCCTGCTGTTTACATTGAAGGTACCACAGTCATTCATATGCATAGGGTTCCAAAGTGAGCCACTTTGCTAACTGTTGGGCTGAGAGTTTTTCCTACAAGCAGTCTATGCCATCTCAGATAATGTGACAGTAAGTCAACATTATTTTGGGAATCTTGTTACTCATTAGAATGAGCAGTGTTGTCTGGATAAGTTTGGATTTTAGGCGAAAGATGTGTGATCTATCCACCTAGTTCTCAGGACAATATATTCATGGGGGATGCAAAGATCCCTTGGCTAAAACTTAACTTTTGTTTGTTGGAAGTTACTAGAATAAACTTTAAAATAATAGGAATAATTTATGTTTAATATTCAAGATGTTCAAGTCTTATCCCTTTGCAAAATGAAAAGCTTTTATTTATTGTGTTAACCTGGTATTTACAAAGCTATAATCTTGAATTTAAGCCTATGGTTCCCCCAAATCCTTGCAAATCAAAAGAAAGGTCAGGTGGATGTGTGTGGAGGAGGCTTCCATATATCTCTAGATCACTATTAGATCAGGACAGAGGAGATACATGCTCTGGGGAAGGCTTCATCAACAATTGTCTGTATAAGTCACAGAAACTACCTGAGCCTCAGTTTTGTTTTGTTTAACCTGTAAAATAAATAAAACAAAGGAAATAAACACATTTTAATTAAGCATATCTTAAATTCCATAAAACTATAAATCAGCTTTTACTTTTATTACCAGTAGGCAATAACTTTCTACTGTGTCTTCCAGGGAATAAACTCATAGCCTGAGAACTTAAATGATTTCATACTCCTGAGTTGAAGAATGAGATTATTAAAAACATTAATCTTGAAATTGACAAGATTGTGAATTTTCCTATAGCTTTCACTTCTTTGTACCATTTGGTGAATAGCAAGCAATAAGTATTATTCATACATGTTAGGCCAATTAAGGAAGAATTTCTGGGAATTGTGCAGGACATAGATGCAAAATTTTAAGAGCTCCCCAGACAAGCTAATGAGTAGCCAGGGTTAAGAATACTCACTGTGGAGGTGTTCTGATCTTTCCTTTTCACATTTGAGGTCAAGCCCACTGTGCAAATTTGTATCCTGCCTAAAATAATGATTCAGCTGGACTAACTCATGCACCAAAAACAATCTTTGCGTTTCTGCAAAAGTGGCTGACTAACTAACAGCAGGGATGGATGAGAAAGAAAAGCTCGGTGGAGTGCAAAGCCTGCCCTTCGCTGTCTCCCTGAAACGCAAAACTGCTGCAAGACTGAAGTTAGAGCAAATGAATGGGCAGTGCTTCTCGGTTTAAATTTTTGGTGGGTGTGTGTCTTCTATTTTAAAGAGATTTCATCAAGTTCTTTCTTTGTGATGCTTAGAAGCACTGAGCCATCCCAACATAGAAATTAATTATGCTAGAGAATACCAGGTGCATGCTAATTATTGGTTGCTACAGAAACAGACAGCATATCAACAGGATTTCCTAGGACAATATCAACTTTATGTAATTTCATTGTTTTTAATGAAGTCTATTCATAAAATGTACATCTGCGATTTGATTGTCATTTTTTAAGCCATGTACATACGTGTGCATGTGCTTGCTCGTGTGTGTGAGTGTGTGTGTGTGTGTGTGTGTGTGTGGTTGGTTAGGAAAAGAATTTGGGCTCAGGGGTCCCTTTATCCATTTTCTTATTTCAGAGAATTGGGACATTGATCTCCAGTGAGCCCCTCAACTAATCAGAAATGAATTCATTAAACATACTAGAATCCCTGGGAAACACTGGATCCCATGCTTTTGGAGTCTGGATACTCGTCTACTCATGATAATATCAGTGGAAACATTTCGTTAAAATTCTGTCCAGATAAATTTATGTTCAGTTCTGAAAATATGCTCAGTTAAAATTCTGTGAATTTTTAAAAAATGTTTTAAAGTTGGATTTATATAGCACATATCCTTCTACAGAGAGCAATGCTGTTACTGTTAAATCATATTTATTCAAAATTCAAGACTGACGAGAAAGCCTTCTCAAACAATATTCTCAAACATACTACTGAAGTGTTTTGCAGCGTTCCCTAAAGACACATTTTGTTGGCACACCTCTTGGATGCAGGACACAATTACAAGAGGGACTCTACCTAACAAATACAAACATTGTAACCTAGTTGTTTATACTCTCCCATTAATCTGAAGTTAAAAAAAAAAAAAGAAAAAAAAGATGCATTTTGTCCAAGTCCGTTTCTGTCCTAAAAATGCAATCAAATGAGGCTTGCTGTTGCATTCAAGGCGAAAGTAGACTAGTTCTTTTAGGGTTTTGCATAATCACCCCACTGCCGGCTTCTCCACCCTTGTTTCAAACAGATTTCTCTCTCCCTCTGTCTTCCTTCTTCACTCCCATATACTCCCCAGGCTGTCCGAACCTGAGCACTCTTGACTACACTATTTTTACCACCTGGATGGTTTCTCCTGGCTTTTTTTCTTTTTTAATTTGTGGATGTATTTAGTTTTAGTTATCAAAAGTCTCTTTTGTATTCATAGGAAATGAATCCATAAAAACTGAAACTATCCAAAGTACCCAAGACAGGAACTGCTGTTTCATAATGACTGTTCCCATAGTGATCTCACAAGGTACGCAAAACACTCGGCCACTCTGCAGTCAGCACATGGCTGCAGGTTGTCAATTCGCCCATTGGTGGGTGAGGGGAGTCTGCCTATAGCCTCAGAGTCCTTGCAACAGGCAAAAACACTCACCAGTAGCAGAGGGCTGGAAGCTGCCATGGAATTCAGCTACGTGGGAAGCTCCTTGCTGCAGAATTGTCAAAGATTTAGGAATATGGAATGAAAACTCAAACTGAGTACTTTGAAGATAAGCAACCTTGTTTGATACCGAGTCCAAGATCAACGTCTAGACCAGACAGGCAGCCTTGAGAATGAGGTGACAGTGGTGGGATTTGCCCTCGACCTGTGGGTCATCGTTAGCAATATCCAGCTGTCTGAATTTTAAAATGCACAAAGGTAGGATCAGAAGTGCCAAGGACTTGCACATGAGCCATGCCTTTTTTCCAGGCATTTCCTCCGTGATTCATTTTATTTATTTATTTATTTATTATTATTGTTTAGGATTCATTGAGGGTACAAAGAATTAGGTTACACTGATTGCATGTGTTAAAGTCCCTCTTAAAATTGTGTCCTACCCTCAAGAGTTGTGCCATACACCGTGACCCCCCATCCCCCATCTCCTCCCTTCTCACTTGCTCATTCCCTTACCCCGCTTGTATTAACTCATCTATTGCCTTCATATTAGAATTGAGTACATTGGATTCTTGCTTCTCTATTAGTGTGATGCTTTACTAAGAAGAATGTGTTCCACCTCCATCCAGGTTAATACAAAAGATGTAAAGTCTCCATCTTTTTTAGTGGCTGAATAGTATTCTGTGATATACATATACCACAGCTTGTTAATCCATTCCATTTGGTGGGCATTTAGGCTGTTTCCACATGTTGGCGATTGTAAATTGAGCTGTATTAAACAGTGTAGTGCAAATGTCCTTATGATAAAAGGATTTTTTTTCATCTGGGTAGATGCCTAGTAATGGGATTGCAGGATCAAATGGGAGGTCTAATTTGAATTCTTTGAGGATTTTCCACACTTCCTTCCAAAAGGTTGTATTAATTTTCAGTCCCACCAGCAGCATAAAAGTGTTCCCTTCTCTCCATATCCACACCAGCATCTGTAGCTTTGAGATTTTGTGATGTGGGCCATGCTATTCTCACTGGGGTTAGGTGAGATCTCAGGGTGGTTGTGATTTGCCTTTCTCTGATGATTAGAGATGAAGAGCATTTTTTCATATGTTAGCCATTTGTCTGTGTTCTTTAGAGAAGGTTCTATTGATCTCTCTTGCCCAGTGATATATGGGATTTTTGGGTCTCTTTTTGTTGATTAATTTGAATTCTCTATAGATCCTAGTCATCAAGCTTTGGTCTGATTCATAATATGCAAATATCTATTCCCATTCTAAAGGTTGTCTGTTTACTTTAGTTGTTCTTTCCTTAGATGTACAGCAGCTTTTCAGGTTAATTAAGTCCTATTTATTTATTTTTGTTGTTGCAATTGCCACATAATTCTTCATAAAAATCTTTCTACAGGCTGATATCTTCAAGTGTTTTCCCCACACTTTCTTTGAGGATTTTTATTGTTTTGTGCCTTAGATTTAAATCTTTAATCCATCTTGAATCAATTTTTCTAAGTGGTGAGAGGTGCGGATCCAGGTTCAGTCTTTTACATGTGGTTATCAGGTTCTCCCAGAACCATTTATTGAATAGGGATTCTTTTCTCCAGTGTATGTTCTTGTTTGGTTTATTAAACATCAGGTAGCTGTAAGAGGTTAGTTTCACCTCATGGTTTTGTACTTGGTTCCAAATGTCAATGTCTCTATATTTGTGCCAATACCATGCTGTTTTGATTACTGTGGCTTTGTAGTATAGCCAAAAGTCTGGTAGGGTGATACTCCAGCTTTGTTTTTATTGCTAAGAACTGCCTTGGCTATATAGAGTTTGTTTTGGTTCCATACAAAATAAAGAATTATGTTTTCTAGGTCTTAAAAATATGATGATGGTATTTTAATGGGGATTGCATCAAATCTGTAGATTTCTTTGGGAAGTATAGACTTTTCACAACATTGATTCTTCCCAAGCATGAGCATATTTGTTAATATTTTCTGCTATTTCTTTTCTTAGGGTTTCATAATTTTCTTTGTAGAGGTCCTTCACCTCTTTAATTAGGTATATTCCTAGGTATTTCATATTTTATTTTTGAAGCTAATGTGAAGGGAATGGTGTCCTTCATTAGCTTCTTATGTTGGCTATTATTGGCATATACAAAGATGACTGATTTGTGGACACTGATTTGATATCCTGAGACATTGCTGTATTTTTTGATCACTTCTAGGAGTCTTGTGGTTGAGCCTTTGAGGTTCTCTAAGTATAAGATTTTATCATTGTCAAAGAGTAAGAGTTTAACCTCCTCTACAGTCATTTGATGCCTTTTATTTTCTTCTCTTGCCTGATTGTATTGCTAGAACTTCCAGCACTATTTTGAATAGTAGTGGTGATAGAGGACAACCTTGTCCAGTTCCATTTCTAAGTGGAAAAGCTTTCAGTTTTACTCCATTCAGTATAATATTAGCTATGGGTTTGTTGTAGATGGTTTTGCTCAGATTAAGAACCGTGTCATCTATGCTTAAATCCTTAAGTGTTCTAATTAGAAAACAATGCTGAATTTTATCAAATTCTTTTTTCTGCATCTATTGAGAGTATCATGTGGTCATTTTTTTTTTACTTCTTTTGATATGGTGAATTATGTTTATGGACTTGCATATGTTAAATTAGCCTTGCATCCCTGGGATGAAACCTACTTGATCATGATGAATATTTTTTTTCAATATATAGCTGTAATTTATTCACTAGGATTATATTGAGAATTTTTGTATCTATATTCATTAATGAAATCAGTCTGAAATTCTCCTTTTTAGTTGGGTCTTTTCCTAGTGTTGGTATCAGGGTGATGATTGCTTCATAGAATGTGTAGGGGAAGATTCCTTCCTTTTCAATTTTTTGGACTGATTTCTACAGTATGGGTATAAGCTCTTCTTTGAAGGTTGGATAGAATTCTGGTGTGATGCCATCTGGACCAGGACATTTTTGTTGTTAGGAGATATTTTATTGTTTTTTGATCTCAGTTCATGAAATCAATCACTCAAGGTCTATTTCTTCTTAATTAAGTCTAGGGAGAGGGTGTGATTTCAGATATTGATCTATTTTCTCCACATTGTCAAATTTCTGGGCATAGAGTTTCTTATAGTACCCAGAGATGATCACTTGTATCTCTGTGACATCTGGTTTCATTTCCTATTATTATTTCTGATTGAGGTGATTAGAGATTTTACTTTTCTATTTCTAGTTACTCTGGCCAAAGGTTTATCAATTTTATTTATTTTTTTGAAAAACCAATTGTTTATTTCATTAATTTTCTGAATGACTCCTTTGTTTTCAATTTTATTAATCTGATTTAATTTTGATTATTTCTTTTCTTCTGCTGGGTTTGGGATTTGATTGTCTTCTTTTTCCAAATCCATAAGATGATTCATGAGTTTGTTGATGCACTCTCTTTCTGTTTTTCAAATGTATACATCTAATGCTATACATTTCCTTCTTAAGACTGCTTTTTCTGTATCCCACAGGTTTGGGCAACTTGTATCTTCACTGTTGTTATGTTTTAGGAATTTAACAATGTTTGCTTTTATCTCTTTCTGAACCCAGCTATCATGTAGCATAAGGTTGTTTAATTTTCAAGTCTCTTGTGGGGATGGACGTTTTTGTTGGAGTTGAGTTCCACCTTTATTGCCTTATGGTCTGAGAAGATGCAGATATGATTTCTATTCTTTTAATTTTGCTGAGGTTTGATTTGTATCCTAGGATGTGGTCAATTTTGGAGTACGTACCATGGACTCATGAGAAAAATGTATATTCCTTAGCTTTGGGGTCGTGTGTTCTGTATATGTCTATTAATCCCATTTTTTCTAGGGTTACACTAAGTCCTTTGTATCTTTGTTTAGTTTCTGTTTGGAGGATCTGTCCAGTTCTGTGACAGGGATATTAAAGTCCCCAACTATTATGATGTTATGGGATATCATATTGCTCAGATCCATCAAGGTCTGTTTCATAAATCTGGGAGCATTTAATTTGGGTGAATAAATATTTAAAATTGAAGTGTCTTCTTGTTGTATTGTTCCTTTGACCAACATAAAGTGTCTATTTTTCTCTTTCTTAACTTTAATTGCTTTAAATCCACTTGTATCTGAAAATAAGATTGCAATCTCTCCTTTCTTCTGATTTCCATTTGCTTGAAATACTGTTTTGCATTCCTTAACCCTGAGTCTTGATTTGTCCTTCAAAGCCAGGTGTGTCTCCTGGAGACAGCACATGGATGACTTATGCTTTTTTATCCAGTCAGCTAGCCTGTGCCTCTTTAGTGGTGAGTTCAGTCCATTGACATTTATTGGGAGAATTGATAAGTATAGTAGTGTTCTACTCATCTTATTTTGTGAAAGTCTGTTGTGTTGTTTTATCCTTTGTGCCATTGTGCAAGCTAAGTTTTGACCATTAGCTTCTGAATGTTTATTTCAGTGGTCATCTTTTGTGGTTGTCAGTGTTGAGAATAGGTATAAGTATTTCCTGTAGAGCTGGTCTTCTGGCGAATTTCCTCAGTGCTTGTATATCCACTAAAGATTTGATTTCTCCATTAGTTTTGAAGCTTAGTTTAGCAGGATACAGAATTCTGGGCTGAAAATTGTTTTGTTTAAGAATGTTGAAGGTGGATGACCATGGTTTTCTGGCTTGAAAGGTTTCAGTAGAAAATTCTGCTGTTGGATTGGTGCCTGTGGGTCAAAGGAGTAGGGCGCCAGCCCCATATGCTAGAGGTGGTGGGTTCAAACCCAGTCCCCACCAAAAACTGCCAAAAAAAAGAAAAAAAGCCTGCTGTCATCCTAGTGGCTGCCTCTGTAGGTCAGTTGGTGCTTACTCCTGGCTGCTTGCAGAATTTTTTCTTTCATCTTGACTTTGGACAGGTTCATTACCATGTGTCTTGGAGAGGCTCTGTTTGAGTTGAGCTGACTGGGGTTACCATAGCCATCTGAAAGGAATGTATCAGGGTCTCTAGTAAAACTTGGAATGTTTTCATTTATGATAGTCCCCAGTAGGGATTCCATTTCTTTAGAACAATCTTTTCCCCCTTCAGGAATCCTTATTATTTGTATGTTTGAATGCTTCATGGAGTCTCATAGTTCTCTAAGTGCTTGTTATGCTCTCTCTCTCTTTTTCTGCCTCTTTAACTATCTGGGTTAACTCATAACTTTTTTCTCTAGCTCTGAGGTTCTTTCTTCTCCGTGGTCTAACCTATTTTTGATACTTTCTACTGCATCTTTACATTCCCTGCTTGTCTCCTTCATTTCCTTAAGCTCTGATGTATTCTTTCTATATTCTACATATCTCTCATCCAATTCTTGGTGCTGTCTTTCCATTTTCTCATCCATTCCTTTTATTGTCTTTATCATCCATATTTTAAATTCCTTTTCTGTCAAGTCTGTTAATACTTTATAGGTGGAGTCTTCTGTAGTAGCTACCTCATGGTCTCTTGGGAGAGTTCCTCTTTTTTGGTTTTTCATGTTGCCAGAATTTTTCTGTTGGTTCCCCCTCATGTGTTCTTTCTTCTTGTTCACCTCCTTGTCTTCCTTTTTCCTTTTCCCTACTCCTTTGTTTCAAACAGAAGTCCTTGCTCTTGATGACAGTACATTGCAATAAGTCACCAGGACACCAGAAGGCAATGTGGCTTTTTTAGGAGACAGCACAGCCAGCAACCACTATGGTCCTTGTTCCAAACTTAGTTTCCTTCAATGATTGCCTGATTGTTTCCTCAGCATTCAGACCCTGCAGGGTTGAGATCTTAAAGCTCACAAGATTCCTTCAGGGTCAGGTCTCACACTGCCCTTGATTCCAGTTCCTGTGGGGTACAGGAGTCCCTCAGCCTGTCCAAGAGTGGAGTTCTGATCGCAGCAGGTGATATTAAGGCTGCCATGTTTTAAGGCACCTGCTCAGACCTTTTCATGACCTTCCCACATTGGCAGTCCCCTGAACACTGAGACCTTCTCAGTATGGCTGCTTCCCAGCCACAAAATCTATGGCACATCCACTCCAACTGGCATTCAAATCTGGTTCCTACATACTGTTTGAGTCCACCCACTCTTCCAAGCTTTTCACTCAATGTGTATCTTCCTCCAACAACTGAAAACTCCAGAAAGGCTTCCTCTCATCCTAGATCTCTGTGGGGGGAGGGCAGCTGATCTCGGCCAATCAGAATTACTTTCATAATTCATCAGATTTCACAACTGTCCATTGTACACTGTATCCAGCTCACCACCCCCTCATTGTACCCCCTGAGCTATGACTCTAGGTGAGGTCCCATGCCAGATATGGCTGGGTTCTCTCCTTTTCCCCAGTCATTCTAGGAGAGCTCAGCTGGTCTGCCATTTAGCCACTCTCTTCTCTCCTGGATTTTGTGACATTATTATTTCCTCTTCACCTTTGTACTCTTAGCTTACCTATCGCTGGTTCAGGGATGCCTTACCTGACTTTACTTACTAGACAAGCATCTTAATTTAGATAAGCCAGGATCCTTAATTCCATGTACAGCCTTAATTCACTTTTTCCATGCAAAAATATTGAATGTTCCCAAATTCCAGGGATTAGGACATGGACAACATTGAAGGAACCATTATTCTGCCAGAGGGCCCTAATAAGTATAGGGCCTTGATGACAGAGGAAACTTAAACAAGGTCTGTTCTACTCCTGGAGAGATGTCATCCCCACTTCAATTTCTAGAACTTTCACTCTATTGCCAATCTTGACAGCAGGCTGCTTTGAAACCTATGATATGCCAACATGGATTCTGAGAAAAATATCTTAAAAGGATAATGAAAGGGACAGAGGAATCCTTACATAAGCTAACTGACTCTTTGGACTCTGGTTTTATTATTTAGAAAATGTGAGTATGGAATTAGGTATTCTGTAAAGTATGTTGAAGTCTAGGAATCTTTAAGCAGAATATAATAACAGGACTTTATAAAGGTAATGATTGAGTCACCTTGGGAATTTTAAATTACCTTATTTCTGAGAACTGGAAACCTTAAGAATGCTAAACATCACTCTGACTTCTGTTTTGGTCTCAACCTTTCTGCAAATGGATTCATGGAGAAGTTTGGTAAAATACATGAGCCTAGCTGAAATCTCATTTTTAAAAATGTTTTGGTAAGATTCTAATTAGCTAAGAAGGAATTTGGAAAACGTATGTTACACAAGATACTGAGCTTTTTAGTTTCTACAAGATTCTGTGGAGCTAAAATTAACTGGCTCTTTGGTATACATCAATTTTGGGCTTAGCTCAGAGGCCCTCCCTCCACTCAACCTCAGATAATAGGGATGCTATCCCAGATTCCCAGGGCTCTGATTTTATACCTCTCTTACACTTCACATTCTCAAGGTTAAGTGCCTTTTGCCCACTGTTACATTCCAAAGGACATGGAGGTTTTATTCCTCACTGTCTCTCCTGCAGAGCCTTTGAACGTACCAGGTGCTTAGGCAAGATTTGTTGGATGAGGAGATTTATTCCAAATGGTATTTTAGGGAAAGCTGGAGGTAATAAAGAGGCACTTAGTATCAACTCATGGTAGTCAATGGAGGTCACAGCTGATGTTTAACAGCTCATCTATGTTCTGCAATGGACGAAGTTAAGGATGGTATCTGCCAGTGGCTGATGAAGCCTGAAACTTAGTGGAGTAAATAGCAGTTACTCTAAGGTGGAAAGAGGGAAGCCATTCATTCCTTCAGTGGCTGTCATGGGTCATGGTCATTATCTTATAGGACTATTTCTGTGCACAAACCACTGGTAATCAAGATTTTCTCCACCTGGAGGCTTTGTTTCTTCTGTCTGAAATGCTCTTCCCCCCAGATCTTTCCAACTGGCTTCACATTAGATGTAGTCTTTTAAGAGATACTGACCCTCCCCACCCACCCTACGTAAAGCAGCTCTAGTTCTCACTATAGTACACAGCACATGGTAATTGCTTTTAAAATATTTCGTTCCCTTAATTCACAGCCAGGAATGGGGCAAAGAAAAGGCTTTTGGGCTCCCAAAGGCAAACCGTAAACCATTGCCATATTGTCTAAACTCCACCTGCCCCCACATCCCTCACGCAGCCTGCTATTTCTCCGTTCCCAAGGCTGCGGTTTTACTGCTTTCCCATGAACACTGTGCACAGCCAATGCACAGTTTGCCTGGCCCAGCCAGGGCTGTTTATCAAAAATAAGGAAAAAGGCCTTTTATTTTCTCCTTAGTCTCTCTCTTCTGTCATGGTGGTTTTTTTAAAATTTGTTAGTTAGTGTTGTGATCCTTCTGCACCAGGCTACTTGCTGGGGGAGTATGTACCTTCTCCAGGGGTGTGCTCAGCCCAAGACCTGCCCCCAGGAGATTGAGAAGGAATGGGAGGTGGGACTGGCCTGAGCAGGGAGGAGTTCTGGCCTTTGTGCAGCTCATTAGACTTCAGACAAATTCAAAGATAAAAATATTAAGCATTTCAAGACAGCGGCCACAGAGTTTCTCACCCTGAGCATAGAGGATCTCTTCTGAGCATGGAGCCCACACAGAGGTCTGGCCCCTGGTCTCCAACTTGACTCTGAGCTCAATAACAGAGATCTCCCACCCCTCCCTTCTCTCTCCTCCTGGAGCACAACTGGTGCACTTGATTCAGCAGTGAATGGTACAGTAGCATATTTGAACATTACTTTCAGTGTTTTAGGTTTCTTGTTTCATCAAGTCACAGAAGGTCTAAGTCTGGTGGGCTTGTGAAAAGGGAGGTCCAGGGCTGGAGGGGCTGCTAGCAGGAGAAAGCAGAAGAGAAAAAAAGAAGGTAGAGAGACAGATTGATTTTGGACTTACTGAAAAGCTATGAGTTGGGCTGTGCCTGTGGCTCAAAGGAGTAGGGCACCAGCCCCATATGCTGGAGATGGGGGCGGGGGGCGGTTTCAAACCCAGCCCTGGCCAAAAAAAAAAAAAGAAAGAAAAGAAAAACTATGAGTTAATAGTTTCTCTATTAGTCACTACAAAGACGGACTGTCCTTACAGAGAGAGGCAGGGCACCACCATGTTCTGTGTGTGATGCTCCCAGAGAGAGGCTGTTGGGGACAGGAGGTTGCAGAGGTGCAGGGGAGCAGCCCTGTACCCCTGAGAGGCAACTCTGTTGTTGCCACAAGAAGTGGTTGTTTGAATTCCTGAGTAGTCTTGTGGTGGAGGATTCACGTTTCCAGGGCCATTGGAAGCAATTAAAAATAATCATTCTTTTTGTATTTGTATTTTATACACAAGGGAATTCGTGTTTTATATTTCCTCTTGGTTTATGCAGTGTCTAAATTGTCCCCCTCCCATAAACTATATTCAGTGGGACCTTTAATTCTATGTATAAATCTCTGTCTCATTTTCCTCTCTATCATGAAACTGCCATTAATGGGCCCTGCTGGTGGCACTAGGCAGGGGGAGCTGACAGCTTCTTTGCAGTGGCCTCCAGTACAGAGGGTAGATAAGGTCTCTTTTATCTTTTTCCTTGGCTCTTGTCATCTCCCTCCTCTCTTGTAAGGAACTCCCTTATATGAACGTATTGGGGTTAAGGATAGGTTTGAGGGGACAGAGCCTACTTCCCAGTGTAAAAGCTGAAAGTGCCAGATGCTTGCTTCCTCTGTGCTGACAGCAAGGACTGGGGACATGACTAAACCTTGGCAAAACAGATCTATCCATTGGAACTGGGGGTCTGGAGCTGGTTGTGGCTGACTTGGAGTCAGAGGAGAGTACTGTGGCTGGCTGTTGGTGGTTGTGGTATGGGTGTCAATGTCCCAAGTCACCGTGGGAGCTGGATCTGGGAGCTCCCATCTGCACCTAGGATGGTGCCTCTCAGGCCTAACTCTATCTGTGGTTCTGACCATTTTTCCTCACTTTGTTTCTATCTCTTATCAAAGTCTCCTTTGCCAGGCTTTTCAGCTATTCCCTGAGCACCTCATATCTTTTTTAAATATTCCTTTCAGCTTCTACCCACGCTGGGCTTCTTACTGTTCTTTAAACATGCAAGGCAATTTTCACCTGCTGGCCTTTCCCTTGGCCCCTTCTTCCCCCAGATGGCTCTGTCTCCCCACATGTGCAGAGGGCCCACCCCTCACTGCCTCTAGAAGATGCACCCCAGCTGCATTCTACCCTCCTTGAAATTTGCAAACTGGGCCTCTACCTGGAAATCGCAATTGCTTTATCCTCCTCGACTTTGCGTTACCCAGAGCATGCATGGATTTCTTCCACACTTTAACATTAACATATATCACCTTGCATCACAAGGTGCCTGCAAACCAGTTCAACTCAACAGAATACGTTCATCTTTTTTATAGTTGCCACTTGCATGTGAGCTACAGACAAGGAAAGATCTATGTTTATTTTAACAACTTTATTGAGGTGTGATTGACATACTATAAACTGCATATATTTAAAAGGCATAATTCGGTAGGTTTTGATGTATGAAACCGCCACTGCAATTATGTCATTACCCCTGAAGGTTTTCTCACGCTGTTTTGTGATTCTTCTCTCCCACCGTCCTTCATGCCATCACCCTCTCCTGTCCCCAGACAACCACTGGCCTGATTTTGATAAAGATAAATTCACATTTTCTAGAATTTTATATAAATGAGGTCAGTTAGTGCACCAAGCTCCTCGGTCTGTCTTTTTTTACTTTGAGATGCATTCATGTTGCTGCATGCATTAGCGTTCATTTCATTTAATTGCTGAGTGTTATTCCAATATATGGAAATATCCATATGGAATATGGAATGAATAATTTGCTTGTTCATTCATTCTTTGATGGCTATTTGGGCTACTTCTACTTTTCGTGTTGCAAATAAAACCACAATAAACTTTTATTTAAAGTCTTTGTATGGACATATGCTTTCATTTGTCTTGGAAAAATACCTAGAAATAGAATAGCTGGGTCATATGGTAGGTTGTAGTTTAACTTTTAAGGGGACGTGGTCAGCTGTTCTCCAGCATTGTGTTGTACCGTTTTGCATTCTCACCAGCTGCAACGGAGAGAGATTCGGTGGCTCATCTTTGCTCATCACATCTTTTGATGTGATAAGTCTGTTTTGTAAGTGGTGGCATTTCTAATTTGCATGTAGTGATGTCTCACTGTGGCTTGAACTTGCATCTGCCTAGTGACCAGTGATGCTGAGTGCCTTTGTTAGGGCTTTTTTGCCATCCATATATTTTCTTTAGTAAGTGCCGGTTCAAGTTTTGTACCCAATGTTTTATTAGGTTTTCTTTCTCATTAGAGTTGATTTGAGTTTTTATAGATTGTACATTCAAGTCCTGTTAAGCAGGAGATTGGGAGGCATTTTCTCCCAAATTGTCGTCAGCTTTTCATTTTATTAACATTCTCTTCCAAAGAGCCGAAGCTCTTAATTTCGATGAAGTCCCATATTTTCCTTTATGGATTATGGTTTTGGTCATAAGCAATCTTTGCTGACAGCAAGGTCATAAAAATTTTCTCCTGCATTTCTTCTAGCAGTTTTATAATATTATACTTTGCATTTAGGACTTTTTGAATTCAGTTTTATATAATATCAAGTATTCATTGAAGCTCTACATGGGAAACAAAGCACACCAGAAATGACAACTGTGTGGGTAAAAAGAAAAGACTTTTATTACTTAAATTTCCTGCTTAAAGCAAAAGTAATAACAATATAGTACGGTGTTTAAAATATCTACAGAAGTAAAATTGAGAACAATAATAGCAAAAAGACTTGGAGGGAACAAATGGAAATATATTGTTTTGTTTTAAATTCTCCTACAATGCATGGAATCTACTGGAAGGCAGACTGAGAGAAGTTAAAAGGTATGTTAGGGACCCTAAAGCACTCAATAAATAACAATACAGAGAGGTATAGCTAAGAAGTCAGCAAGAGATTCAAAAGCACACAGAAAACAAGGAAAGAAAATAAAGAACAGAAGAGACAAAAAGAAAACAGACAAGACAGATTTAAACCCAACTATATAAGTAATTAGAGAGTGTCTCTAGACCATTAAGATTTAATCTAAAAGTTATCTGTTCTGCATAACAATTAACTTCCAAAGCATAACAGATGAACTTAACCAACACTGATTATATCACACGGTTTCTGAGGACCAAGAATCAGAAGGCAGCTTGGCTCAGGGTGACTCCTCAGGTTGGAGGCCACCCTGTCAGCCAGGGGTGCAGGCCCCTGAAAGCTTGGCTGGAGGATTTGCTTCTAAGCTCACTCACAAGGTTGTGGAAGGGAGGCCGTGGTTCCTTACCCCATGGCCCTCTCTGCTGGGCTTCTCATGATATGGCAGTGAGAGAGACAGAGAGAGAGAAACAAACAGAGAAGTCACAGTGTCTTTAAAATCATCCAATGAATATTTATCCCAACAGAAGGGATGTAGGCACAGGGGCAGATACGGTCTGCTGGAGTCAGTAGACATTTTCCTTTGATTCTTCTAATTTTGAAAAGTTGAATGTAGGATCATTAGCTGAGAAACTGTTATCTAATTTTGCTCTCTACCTTCAAGCCAGACATCATCCTGAATTTATTTTTATTTGCTTAATTTGGCCCTGAACAGGTGAGGTATAAAATATAAATTCTGGATAAACACTAAACTGACTCTAATTAAACAGAAAAGTAGGCAGCTGAAACTTGTGACAGCCCTAAATTGAGAAATTGAACAAAAAATGAATAATTAACACACAGCTAGGAATCTGCTCCCAGTGCAGCTGCCTCATCCATCTAGAATGCTTACTGGGAATTAATATTAATGTGGTAGTTCCCATCTAGACTTTTCCAGCTGCAAAGACAATTAGCTCACAGCAGCCATGCCCCCGGCAGTTTTGAGAGCTTGCTCGGATCTGTCCTTGTACAATGTTTAGTTTGCAACCAGCCCTTCAAGAAATGCATCTCAAGGTCCTACCAGGCAAGCTGCACAGTGCTAGACCTTTTAATATTCCCCAGTTTGGGACCATGTGATGTTAAATTAATTTCTGTGTCTCCCCCCCCCAAGAGAACATCTCATAAATTTGGAGAAAATTGACACTTGCACATTGGGGGATTTTGGTTCCAATTGCTTTTGGTAGCATGCCGAGTAGGTAGAGCTTTAAAAGGTCCCAGGGAAATGGTCCCTATGTTCAAACCGTAAGTCTCTATCTGTGGACTTGACTTTACAAGTCTTAAAAGCATCACGGGGTCAGGACCCGGGGAAGCGTGAGCATTAGTGAGCAAAGCACCTACCAGAGTTGGTGCCTCTCGATGAGAGGGGCTGGATTTGGTTTTGAGTTACACCTGTGAAGCCCTCCATGTGTTTGGAGCAAGGTAATTAAATGCTGAATTTAGCCTTGGGAGTATTTGCAGTTGGCAAATGGAAAGGAGACATGCTAACGTGGGAGATGTTAGCATGGTCTATGGGTCTATGTCTTTATTTTTCTTTTTGAGACAGAGTCTCAAGCTGCCACCCTGGGTAGAGTGCTGTGGCATCACAGCTCACAGTAATCTCAAACTCTTGGGCTTAAGAGGCTTGTTTTAGCCTCCCAAGTAGCTGGGGCTACAGGCGCCCGCCGTAACACCTGGCTATTTTTTGTTGCACTTGGCTTTGTTGTTTAGCTGGCCTGGGCTGGGCTTGAACCTGCCAGCTTTAGTGTATGTGGCCGGTGCCGTAACCACTGTGCTATGGGCACCGAGCTTGAAGTTTGCTTCTTAAGATAACATTTCCTTTAATTATGATCCAATCATTTAGGAAAGATTCAGAAGTATAGATGGCTCACGAATAATCTCTATTAATTAAAAGAATGCTCCATCTGCCACCTTTTGATATAAATAGGGAGGACACAATTTGGTGATGCTAGAAACTACATAGCTCCATCTTACTGTGCACTAAAATTGAGGCCACAGATAGCTCAGGTTGTGTCTGTGTGTCCTTGGGTCTATGTGTTTGAGTGTGTCCGTATGTTCACATCCACAGAACTGACACACTGACACCTGATTTTTTTTTTCTTTTTAGGGAAAACCCACACAACACATTTAGTAAACTAATGTCCTCTCCGGGGACACATATGACTGTGGTGATAAGTTTGCTGCCACTGATGGAGCTCAGAAATCAGCAGGAGCTGGGGAGGCATTAGGAAATGTGTTGTAGCACCACGGTGTTCAGCTTGTTAAAGTGTCTGCTTCCTAGTTGTTCTTTTGTTACAGTCACAGGAAGGTTTGGCAAGGTCCATTGCCCCCAATGGACGGCTGAGAAATAACAGTAGAGGATGCAGAACCCAGGCCCAGAGAGGTTTATTAGCTTGTGCAAGGTCACACAGCAAAGCCAGAATTAGAACACAGCACACAGGAGAGATGGTGTTCACATGAGCGACAGAGTTCCATGGACACACCTGAAATTGATACTTCCCACCTGCAACACACATGTTAAAGTATATAGTGTCACATATTTGGGGGAGGGAGTCAAGGAGTATATTGAAACATTTCATTTGTGTGTGTGTGTGTGTGCACAGTCTCGAAGATCCCCAGAGATGATTTCATGGAAAAAAGAAAAAATATATTAGCCATTCAATCACAGCAGACTGAAACCCTGCAACATCGTGGCCTCAATAAATTTGAATATAACACAATTAGCGATTGGCTTCCATCCCTGAAGGCAGGCTTACACCAATTTATTATCCTGGCAATAATTTAACCCATATTTTGTACAAATGAAATCCTACTTATGGCATCCCATATTTTTTCACTTTTATTTTCAATTTTATTAGTGTTTTAATGAGCAATATTACCACAATTCAACAAGTAATATTAATAAGGCGAAGAAAACATATTATTAAAATAAACCTAGGCTTTATCTGATGATTACATTATAGGTGTTTATATGGTAAAACTATTTTAATGTAAGTAATAATGTTATTAAAACTCTTTTTTGCCTCATTCCTTTAAAATTAATTTAGAGAGTTTTAATTACAGTCATCCCATAAGAATTTTAGCAGCATAATTTTTGTACCTTGAACACACAGAAGAGCATATTAACTGTTGTTTGTTCAATGCCTGGCCTTCTTCCTTAATGCAAATTTATTCATGGTTAGAACGTTTAGAAAAAAGGCAAACATAGCTGCAATACCATACTCGGTAAATGAGAATTAGCCTACCCCTCGAAACGTCAGAAAGCAAGTGCACTAAAGTGAAACTGTCATCGGAATGACTTTGAATCGCCTAATTCCCAGAAAATATAAATTATTCACAAGTTTCTGTCTTATATTATAAATCACAAAGCATATTACTCGTGCCATTTATTTTTATACTATTTTAGACAATATCTTCTAAAACATCATTTCTAAATTGTGTATTGCAAGAAAATAAGAATGTCATTTTGTGGGCTGATTTTGTATCCAGCAACTTTGCTAAATTCTACCGTCGATAGCTTTAGGTTTTCCATGCGCACAATAAGATCATCTGTGGATGGTAACAGTCTGTTATTTTCCAATCCCTCTATGCAATAGTGGACATAAATCTTCCCCCAGGTACTTTTTCAGGTTCTGAAGATGCATAATGCTACATCCTGCCTCTGTGGAAGCTGATATTCTAGTTGGTGAAACGAGAGAAACATGGATTAGAAGTGTCACATGATGGGGTAATTCCAGGAGGGTGCTGAGGCAGAGGGTGGCTACTTCTACTGAACGCAAGGGAAGTCCCCCGACGATGACTCTGTGCTGCAGTCTGGCTACCAAGCACGCCGGGCCATGCTGAGGTCAAAAGGAAGAGCATTCATGTCACAGGGAACAGCCTATGCAAAAGGTCTAAGCTGGGAGCAAATCTTGAATGTTCTGCAGACAGAAAGAAGTCCTTGTGTATCTGTGGGGTGGTTGGCAAGGGACACGTGGGGTATGATGAAAACCAGCTGAGTCAGAATGAGGACCTGGCTGGTATTCATGGTGCTGCTGCGGATTGGATGGTTTCCTGCAAAGGAACTGCACAATCTGATTTGCCATAACCAGATGACTGTGGAAATAAGCAAGATGCTTTCAAACTAAGACCATTTCATTAGCAAATAAATAAATGAAATAAATGAGATATAGAGGACGACACAAATCCTTTACCAAGTAAAATATGTAAATAAACAAGGTGCCTCTTTCAGTCGGTTACGGGGAGACACCTGTAACATCGTGGATGTTTCTCTTTCCTCCCTTTTGAGAGATGCTTCCCCATGTAGCCCCCTTTCTCAGACCTCTGCTTTGCTTATAGATATACAACTTCCAAACATAGGACGCCACCCTCTATCTTTTCTAGAGGATGTCATTTTGTGTTAGGTGTAGTTTTTTTCTGTCTTTCTTTTTTTAGAGACAGAGCCTTGCTCTATTGCCCAGGCTGGAGCTCAGTAAACTTGAACTCCTCGGCTCAGGCACTCCTCCTGCCTCAGACTCCTAAGTAGCTGGAACTATGGGCATCACTACCATACTTGGCTAATGTAAAAAATAAGTTTTTATTATATGCCAATTATACATTCTGGAAAAAAATTAAAAACTTCTTAGAGGTGGGATGTTTCTATGTTGCTGAGGCTTGTGTCAAACTCCTGGCCTTAAGCAGTACTCCTCCCTCAGCCTCCTGAGGAGCCAGGACTACACACCCATGCCACCACCTTTGGCTAATTAAAGAAAAAAAATTTTTTGTAGCGATAGGGTCTCACTATGTTCACCTCAGGCAACCCTCCCACGTTGGCCTCTCAAAGCACTGGGATTATAGGCATGAACCACTGCTCCTGGTAGGGGTATATTTCTTTCTTTCTTTTTTTTTTTTTTTTGCAGTTTTTGGCCCAGGCTGGGTTTGAACCTGCCACCTCAGGCATATGGGGCCAGCACCCTACTCCTTTGAACTACAGGCACCACCTAGGTGGTATATTCTTAATAAGGACTCTAACCATGAATCTTAGATCTTTGTGACATCCATGAGATTTTTATTTTGGAAAAAAAATTTAAGTTGTCTAACTCTACAAGCTCTGTCTGTCCACAGCAGATAGAAGTAGGTGGAGGAGAGAGGAGGGTGGCTGGGAGATGGGTGAGATTCCTGGAGAGCAGAGAGCAAGGCCTGGGTGCTTGGTGGAGTGCATTTGGACAAGGGGAGAGACCAGGAGCTGGACTGGCCAGAAAAGTAGCCGGAGAGAGACCAGAGAGGCGGACAGGCACCAGTGCACGCAGGCCCAGCAGGCCGTGAAGAGGACTGGAAATTTGTTCCTGGAGAAAACAGATTTGCTGAGACAGTAGATTCAGAAAAGATCACATAGTCTTCTTTGTGAAAAGGAAAATTAAACAGAATAGTTAATTAAAAGAAAAAGGTATGGTATAAAACTTTTATCTGGACAAAGAAAGGAAACTTGTTTCTATTCAGGTATTTATTCAACTGGATGCCAATTAATTATTTTCCTTTAGATCCTTGTTTTAAAGGGAACTGGCACGAGACTTGGAGTCAGCAGAGGTTTGCTGTGCCGGCTGCCCCAGCCCAAGAGCAAGCTTAGGAAGAGACTGGAGGCTGCTGGAGGCTGCTGAGACACGCACAGAGCTGTGACCGTGAGGATGTGACCAGTGTAAAGGGGCCAGCGTCCAAACCAAATCTCTGAGGAGGCGTGACCGCTCTCCCGCAGATGCACCCCCCCACGTCTGAGGGAAGAGTCTGCCTGAAGGCTGCAAGTGGACGGGTGGACGGAGCCTTGACCAGGATGAGCGAGACCAGGCCAGCGGCCAGGACCTCAGGACACACAGTATTGTCCCATAGAAATAGAAAGCAAAGCACGTGTGAAATTTAAAATTTTCTAGTATCTACATTGAAAAAGTACAGAGAAGAAACATGAAATTAATTTTAATAATATATTTTATCTAAACCACTGTATCCAAAATCAGATCATTTCAACATATAATCAACATAAAGAGATATTTTATCTACATTTTCCTACTAAGCCATCCAAATCCACTGTATTTATAGCACATTTCAATGTGCACTAGCCTCATTGCCAGTGCTCGGGGGCTGCCATGTCGGAGGGGTGTAGCCTGAGGGATCAGGGGCTGGATCTAACCAGGTGGGTGGCACATGAGGCCTGACCACTCCCCAGAGACCCCCCCCAGCAGAGATTTCTCTCCCACACTGTGGTTTGTGATATAGTAGCTTGTCAGGGGAAGAAGAAGGCCCCATTTATTCCATGTTCATCAGAAAAACCCTCAGATCACACCTGCTATGCAGTTTCAAGCTACTTCAGTTATTCACCATCCCAGGAGATTTCTTCTAGAAAGATCTAACCTTCTGCTAAAACAGTGATTTTCAACTGGTGCATCCTCAGAGGAGCTTAGGTGTGCCACAAACGTTTTTGAAGATCCATTAATTAAAATGTTTTTGAAAGAATTTCAAAGCACAGTAAGTATATTCTTTTTTACTCTTTCTCTCTTTTTTTAATCAACATAATTTAAGTGTGCCATGGAAGTTTAGCTACAAATTCAAGTGTGCCATGAGCTAAAAAAGGTTCAGAAACACTACTCTAGAAGTGATGGCCGGTGTCAGCTGAGAGCAGACCTGAAAGGCTGGTGTCAAACCAGCCATCACAGACCCTCCCACAGACTTCTGACCAATATGAATTCCATTAATTCGATCACATTCAGAAACATAAAGTTCAAAGAGAAAACAGTGTCATATATTTATGATATTCTATTCCTGTGGAGATAAGGATTCTCAATTCAATTCTGTAGCGTTTAACCCTTATGAAATCCACCTGGATTGGGCTCATCCATTTTAAGAGAAAGCTGCATCATTAGGACCAAGCCAAGTTCACTGTGTGACACCTGCCTAAAATGCATGTTAGCCTCTCTCCTGAGCTTTCTGTCCAGTCATTTCCTGTTTTAGTTCTTTGTGAGACTCTATAAGCCTTGAGGTTAAGAACTCAAGAACTTTATTGTCCATAAAGGGTCAATTAACAAAACAAACCTTGAGTGTGGGCCAGACCAAGTACAGGAAATAGAGGTCATGGTGTGCCTGTCCATTGCCCGCCTCTCAGAGATCATGGTCCACCTGGACACCCCTCAACAGCCCACTACTGATTTGATATCTCTGGGGTAAACAGCCAAACCCTCAAGTTTCAAAAATAAATCCCATTTTAAAATTCATTCACAAGCAAATCTTTCAGATTTCCTTTTGGCAAATCACCAGAATTCTATTTGCAGATTTCTTCTCTCTCTTGAGTAAGAAAACCAAGAACTCAACACGGCAGTTCTTTTGTGAGCAAAGATCATGCCAAAGGCTTGCGAAACTCATCTGAAGCTGACACTCCCCGCTAAGGGAAAGTGAAACACGCATGCAAATGTACCTTTCACGGGTCCATTATTACCTAACAGGAATATAAACCTGTATATTGAGGAAGTATCAGGGCCAGAGGTTCATTATACAATAGAAAGGTTATAATGTTCGTAACATGGACCCCTCTTCAAGGTGGGTCAATTCTCAGTCTGTGACTGATGTTGCTTTTGCATTGTGTAAGGCCTGCCTCTCAGACATCTTTCCTGGGAGGTGGTTGCTATTTTGTGGTGGGGGTTGGTGGCCTTATATTAATAATATTTTCCCTGATTTTTCTCTTTTTCCACATTTGACCTTTTTTAATCCCTCTCCTTAATGTGCTACAGATACTACTCAGTTTACAGTGAGGTTATATCCCAATAGAACCATTTTTAACTGACAATATGGTAGGTCAGAAATGCGGTTAACATGGGGGCGCTAATCCACCAAACCTCTTAGTTCAGCTTAGTCACCTCCAGGGTGCTCAGAACACTTACGTTAGCCTACAATTGGGCAAAATCCTCTGGCGTAAAGCTTGTTTGTAATAAAGTGAGGAACAGCACGTGTAATTTATTGATGATCTATTGATGCATGTTGCTTTTGAATCACCTTAGGGTTAAAACATTGTAAGTCAAACCATTTTGCAGTTGGGGACAGTGTGTAGACTCCAGAATTCAGAACTTTTTTGGTTATTGTTGGCTGGTGATTTCCTATTTGCATATTGACTTTATTGAGTTATAATTTGTATTCAGGCCAATGCAGATTAGCCAATCTAATCTGTGGATCAATCAATCCACACTAGATTGAAGAATTCTGTCTCACAAGTTTTTAAAATCAGCTTTATTGTGAAATAATTTGTATAAAATAACACAGCTTTATTTTATTATTATTCTTTTGTTGTTGTTGAGACAGAGTCCCACCCTGTGCCCCTGAGCAGAGTGCAGTGGCTTGGTAGCTCACTGCAACCTCAGACTCTGGCTTGTGGGCATCCCGCTGCCTCAGCCTCTGGAAGCCGCTGGGATTACAGGCGCTCACGGTGGTGCCCCGCTAGGTTTTTCCATTTTTTTCATGAGTTGAGATCTCACTCTTGTTCAGGCGAGTCTTGAACTCCTGACCTCAAGCAATTCTCCCTCCTTAGCCTCCCACAGTGCTGGGATTACAGGCGTGAGCTACCACTCCCAGCAACACAACCATTTTTAAGTGTATGATTCCATGTTTCGACAAATGGTTATAGTTGTGTAACTACTACCATAATCAAGATTCTCATCACCCTTGAAATTTCCCTCATAGCACTTGGAGCTTTTAACAGTATTTTCTAGATTGGATAGGAAATATTCTTTCCCAGGTATAGAAGGAGTAAGAATGTACTGGGTCATTCTATTTTCAAAGGTTAAAAGTCAGACAATAGGCTTTTTCAGATTTTCTTAGCATGTCATAATGAGCGAAGAATTACTGAGGACTCTAGTATGATTATTTATTTTTTAACATTATTATAGAAAAAAAGGAAAAATGGCCATTTGATTTCCAAAGTAATTGCCTGATCAGATGATTGAAAAAGGCAGAAGTTGGGATTGCAGGATCAAATGTAATGTTGACTCTTAGCTCTTTTAGGATTCTCCATACTTGTTTCCAAAAGGCTGTATTAGTTTGCAATCCTACCAACAGAAGGAAAAAAATCATTTTACCATAAGGACATTTGCCCTAGAATGTTTATTGCAGCTCAATTCACAATTGGTAGAAACAACCCAAGTGCCCATCAACCACGAATGGATTAATAAACTGTAGCATATGTATACCATGGAATCTTATTCAGTCTTTTGTATATACCTGGAAGGATTTGGAGAGCATACTCCTAAGTAAAGTATCTCGAGAATGGAAAAGCAAGCATCAAATTACTCAGTATTCATATGAAACTAGTAGTGGAACAACTACACACACAGAAGAGAAAAAACACAAATTCCAGAAGCAGGGTGGGGGATACAGTATAAGCTCACAGCTAACTGGTACAACGTCGAGGACGTGGCACACCTCCAGGGTGAAGGGCTCAACTACACCTTGGACTTTACATAACAACGCAAACAATGTAACCTAATTGTACCCTTATATTAACCCAAAATTAAAAAAAGAAAAAGAAAAAGTCAGAAATTTTAGGCTGAAGTCTGTCTTGAAACAGCTATGTAAACTTGACCTTCAGGGGGAAAAAACACTAAAAGACTGGGGTAAGGAACTTTCCCAAGATCAGTTCTCAAATCTTTACTTACAACTTCTCTGAGTATCCGAGACTGTGTGGAAACCAGGAAGATACAAGTCATTTCACTGCTCAGTGATAAACATCAGATAATAGAGGGACGGGGTTCCTCAAGAAGAAAGCTTATACTGCTCTCTTACCTCTGTCCCCCAGGGAAGGCTCGATGTCTGAATGCAGGAGACCGAGATTCCATGCCAAGGCTATGTCTGAAACTTCTAGTCTACGCAAGATTCTTTCATAAAATTAAGATAGTAGCTAACATTATAGTGTGTAAGGCTTGGTGTATGTGCCAAATACTGTTATAAGTCCTTTCAATATTTAATATTAACTCATTTAATATTTACAATTGTATGAGATAGGTAATATTATTTTATTTTTACTGATGACTAATCTGAGGTCCAAAGAGATTAAATGACCCGCCTGAGGACACACAGCTGTTGAGTTGCACAGCAGTGCTTTAGGCCCAGACATCCTGGCAGCTTAGCCAATGATACAATTAGTGTGGGTTCTAGGTACCTGAAAAAATGCTTTCAACTGATCACTGAAGACCCCACCTACTAGCTCCTCACCTGGGTGAGAATCCTTGTTCCAGTGAAAACCCTTCAATTGCACATTGACATTGAATCTAAAGAGTGTGTTAACAAGACCCTCAAGACTAGGAATTTAGTGGCCCTTCCCTTCCCTCCTTTTCTTCCTTCCCTCTCTCTCTCCTTCCTTCCCTTCCTCTACCTCCTGCCTGCCTTCCTTCTTTCTTTCCTTCCTTCTTTCTTTTTCTTCCTTCCTCCCTCCCCTCCTCCCTTCCTTCCTTTTGTCCTTTCTTTCCTTTGTCTCTCTCCCTCTCTCTTTTTTCCTGTGCATATATTGTGTTCTCAACTCTATTATAACACACTGCAGAAGTAACAATGCTCTGGAAAGCTCTTTCATTCTCCAGGAGGCCAGCTGGGCTTTAGGATCTCAAAATATGTTTGTGGTGGGTAGTGACGTTGATTAGATAGATGCTGCTGATAGTGGTGGTAATACAGATTAGGGTGAGAGGGCAATAGCAACACTGGTTTTGCAATGAGAGAATCAGAGGATACAGGAGAGTGAAACTGAGACCAGAGGTTCAAACACTCGGGTGTCTGCATGGAGCCGAGTCCACTTGGCATCTGGGCTAATAACACTTTTGTTTGCATTTTGGTATCCTGGGTTCATGGTCTGTGAGTCCCACAAGAAGACCACAGAAGCAAGGAAAACTGTAAGGCAAGGGAATTGCTCAGTAGGGAAGAGAGAGGAGTTTCTCAGATGTTCTCCTCTCCCCTTCCCCCTCCCTCATTACTTCTGTCCCTAACGGCCCCCAAAGTCCAAGAGAACAGAAGCCCTGGGTCTTCATCACAGCAGATTTGTGTGACAAGCCATCAACAGAGGTCTTTCCCCTTCTCTTGGTTGTCTTCGAATGAGAATGTAAAAGACAGTATGTGTGGGTGGGGGAGGGTCTGCTCCCTCTAGGGGCTGTAGTCAACTTCTCTTTGACTTCTTTTTCTTAAGGAGAACAAAACTCATCTTTTAAATGTAGTTTATAATTTTCTCATACAGAAATGATCTTTTTTTTAAAAAAGTAAATTTATTTTATGTTAATGTGAGGATACAACCAACCAGGTCATATTTGATTTTGTTAGGTAGAGTCCCTCTTGCGGTTATGTCCCACACGTAAGAGGTGTGCCAGATACTCCCTACCCCATGTCCATTCAGTGAGAGCACCCCAACCCTCTCCCCTGGCCCCCTCTCATTACCCGTCCCCTCAACTTGAATTGAAATGAGCTTTTCTCCTGTGGGGACATGCAACAGATTGTCTACTGGCTTCATAGTAGTATTTATTTATTTATTTTACTTTTACATATACATGTGATTATTAGGTTTCCACTTTTTGCCTTCACAGAATTAAAAAGGCTTAAAATTTAACAACAATAATAATGTTCAAGATAAGGACTAGAAACAAAAACCTCATAAAGAATAAATGAAGATAAACACATTCAGAAAAGAAATCAGACAATTGCTGCAACAAAGTATTAAGCAATAAATAATAGTAATGCAAAGAAAGTAACATTCACATTGTCAAATAAGAGTATGTCTATTGTAGAATGTTTTGACTCTGAGATTCAGTATGGAGACATCAATATACTACTTATTATTTTTTTTCCAAAGTCTCAAAAAATAGACAACTAATATTTATAAATAAAAATAAAAGATAGTTTCAAAAACAGATCATGCCGAATCTTATAGACAATAGAAAAAGAAGAAATACTTCAAAATCATTCTGCTTAATCTGGATACACCTGATATTAAAATTGGAAAAAATATATTATTATAAAGGGGAAATTACAAACATAATTCACTGTTAAATGAGGGTGCAGTATC